>JBBBDQ010000398.1:5712500-5717500 GCA_037127315.1 Ascarosepion bandense
AGCGATAAAGTGCAAAAATCTAAAATTACTATAAAAGGCCCAGGTCAGCGTTAGTCACAGTCATGGATTGAAGCAACAAAGAAAACGAGCTAAAATGTAAAGAGAAACTCTTCAAGCTGACCGGACATTCGTCCTCTTTCTATTTTCTTCTCGTGTACTGATTTCTTTCACTTCTTCTTCTCCATCCAAAGACATTCCTACTGAGTACTTACATACATGCGTACGTACACATATACTCTTTCAACAATTACAGCTACGAATACTTTCTATAAATCTTAATACTTTTAACTTTCTTATTGAACATTAATTTCTACAAATTCTTATTATTCATTCCTTTTAATAAATCTACATTTTAAAATAAAAAATGTATATTTTATTCTTACACTATTTCACACTAATCCACACATTCCAACTTGCTACTAACCTTCCGATGAAAATTCTGTATATATATATATATATATATATATATGATAATTCTGAGTAATATATATATATATATATATATATATATATATATATATATGATAATTCTATATATATATATATATATATATATATATATATATATGATAATTCTGGGTTATATATATATATATATATATATATATATATATATGTATGGGATATTATATATATATATATATATATATATATGATAATTCTGGGATATTATATATATATATATATATATATATATATATATATGATAATTCTGGGTATATATATATATATATATATATATATAGATATATGTTAGGGTATATATATATATATATATATATATATATGATAATTCTGGGTTATATATATATATATATATATATATATATATGATAATTCTGGGTATATATATATATATATATATATATATATATATGATAATTCTGGGTTATATATATATATATATATATATATATATATATATGATAATTCTGGGTTATATATATATATATATATATATATATATATATGATAATTCTGGGTTATATATATATATATATATATATATATATATGATAATTCTGGGTTATATAATTATAGGGTATATATATATATATATATATATAATTCTGGGTATATATATATATATATATAATTATATATATATGATAATTCTGGGTATATATATATATATATATATATATATGATAATTCTGGGTTATATATATATATATATATATATATATATATATATGATAATTCTGGGTTATATATATATATATAATATCACGACTGTGCATGAAATTCCGAGTCGTACTACAGATGTCGGATAATATGTATAGTCATTAATATATACTATATATATATATTAGAGTATCATTGTATTAACGCCAGAAAAAATATATATGTATATCTATATTTATATTAGTTGACAACCATCTTTCCCGTTCATAGTTTTTAATTATAATTAGTATATTTTCATATATTTTAAAATATAAATTTTGCTTTAAAAAACAAATTTATTTACACTTTCCTTTAAAATATTTGTTGTATTGTGCACTTGCATAATAAAAACAAAACAAAACAAAAAGAAAAGTGTCGGAGGACTCAGAATTGTAAAATTGTTGATTCATTTTTAAACAGTTATTTCGCTATATCAAAAATACTCAAAAGTTCTACAATATAATTGTATAGAACAGTTTTTAGTACAGATGTGTACTGGTCTAACCCTACTAGGACCAAAAACTAAGTATTAAACAATATATATATATATATATATATATATATATATATATATATATATATCACGTAAAAGAATTAGCAGCGTAAAACCTCATTCCGATGTTCATAGACTGCCTCTATCTGTATCAGTATATAATCTTTGTGAGTTCGTCTGCGTCATTTTGTGCGTGTCTGTCTGTGGGAGTGTTTATCTGTGGGAGTGTTTACATTCAACTATACTCGATGTTTACGGCTTCTACCATCAAATCAGATCATCTTGTTGAAGACATCTGAAAGACATTTGCCTGTCTGACTGCTTACTGTTACTTTTCGCTGACGCACACCGTCGGACATCTACTAAAGATTCAGTAAAGAATAACTTCAAAATATGTATTATTATTTCTTCTACATGACGTCAAAGGAATCAACAGTGAAGACGTTCATAATACTTTAGTCATCTTAGAATACTGCTGCCGTTATACCGTTTTCATTATTCGGCGATTTAGGAGTTTTTTTTTTTTTTTTTTTTTATAAGCGTTTCACCCCGAGCAAGGCATGTCACTGCCACTACTGCGCAGGGTGCTACATAGAGTAGAGAAACGATGATTAAATATAGGAAATGTCAGAGGGTGGGTGATAGGCGGGTAGGGATACCGAGAATGGTTAAATATAGGAAATGTCAGAGGGTGGGTGATAGGCGGGTAAGGATACTGAGAATGAGGGTTGGGTAGATGAGAGTGTTCTGAGAATAATTGGGAGTTAGAGTGATAGGAGGTGTCTATTGGCCCTACATTTAAACACCTGGAGATTGTAGCTGTCGGGAAAGCAGACTTGTGGAAGGGAGTTCCACAGGCGGGAAGCGCGAGAAAAGAAGCTGTTGGAGTAGAATTTACGGTTACATCTTATCTGTTTAACTGTAAAAGGGTGGGACCTAGTTGCTAATCTAGTATCTAGTGTAAATTCCTGCTTAGGCGGCACCACTGCTCTAAGTTCATCGGAGCAGAAGCCATGAAAGTACTTGTAGAAGAGGCACAGGGAAGCCACATCACGCCGGTGAGAGAGTGGTTGCAGCCGGTCTGCCAAGTCAGTATCAACCAGGTTAAAGATCCTCCTTTGTATTTTGTCAAGAAGACCAAGGAGAGCAGCAGGGGCACCCGACTAGATATGGCAGGAATATTCAATACACGGGCGGATGGAGGAGTGACGCATTATGTTATTTATGAGTATCGCTGCATTGATCCTTGCTAAGAGAACCTCGATTAAGGATAATGGGAATTTATTGGATTTAGTCTTTGGTCTGAGAATACCAAGGATCGAACATGGAGAGGATGCAATCAAAAAGGAAACTTATACTTAGCATCGAGGATGAGCGTTGTGGTTCAGTGGATATCGACCCGGAACGACAAATCAGGAAGCCAAGTTCGAATCCCAGTTGAATTCATGGCATTCACTTACGCACAAATACCCTTGGGAAAGGTAATAATCTGTCTCTTCCCTCCAGTTATGGGTTAAATAATAGAACAGATTGGGTTTTATAGGAGTGGTTGACAACCAGTATACCGCAGAAAGTAATGGCAACCTACTGTGAAGATAATCTTCTGCCCGGTCAGTCATGTCTCTTTCGAGACATGCTCACCCAAAGCATGTAATACGTATGGCACTTAACTGACTGATACTTAGCATCAGAAAGAGGCAGCTAAATTTCATTTAGAGGATTCTGTGGGGGGGGATACCAAGAGGAAAAGAGGTACAATGGATAGGGGTAAACATAAATCAATGTTAGAATAATCGATATGTAAGATAGATTCTAGAAAGAAAAATTGTCTCGCCCGAGACAACGAACGGAGTTTTAAACAGCTGAACAAACAATGGATTCATTATAGTCATTCCACTTCATTTAACTGGAACGTGAGCCCAAAATAGTGCGACGAGTCACTTTCCTGGACGTTAGCATCTATCACGTTGATGGAAAGCAAGGGCTTTTTAGGTGATTAAACTGAGAGTAGTTTTGTTTTGAGGTGATACAGTTAACAAGTCATCTTTTGCTCCTGTTAACAAGGAACATAAGTTCATTTTGGATATTGGCTGCAGTTTTGAACTATCAGAATGATCAGCCTTACTATAGAGAAAGCAGCTAAAAGTTGTGTCATCAGCGTATATACTAATACATCACTCAATTTTATTTTCATTTAGAATTATCCACTAAAAATAGTTTGAAATACTGTAATATAACAATCTAGGCCCACCCGTGGAAGTGAGGAAGCGGGGGCGTTTTCCGGCCGTTGAAAGGAACGGATGGTTGTTTGACCTTATTTCCGGCAGTAGCGGAAATGGCTACAAGAGGCAAACAGAACAGGTGTCTCTGAGAATTACGTGGGCGTGCGTAGGCGAGGCAAAAAATCGGAAGTACCGGTTTGGAGATAAAAAGACCTCGGGCACGGATTTCACGACAGACGAGTCTGGGCAGAGAGACAGATTCAGGCAGAGAGCCAGACCAGACCAGAGGAGCAACAGATACGACACCCCCCCCGTCAACTCTTGGAAGCGCGCTCTCACTCTCTGTTCACTAGGCTACACTGTCCATCGTTCATTAATAAAAATATCACTTGATATATTTTTATATACAGACGTGTTTGTTGTTTGTCGCTATATAACAATACATTATTTCTTTAAAAAAAAAACTGGGGTGGTCTAATAATTATGGCAGGAAGTGTATATGCACAGAAGGTGAGTTGCTTATATCTTCTATCATGCATTCAATAGTGAACGCATAAATACATAAATTATATTTTTATTAGTTCGAAGAACACAAAGAAACTTAATAGGAGTTGATGTGCAATCAAATAACAAATCAACCAATCCCTCTGGTAATAAATGAAATTGAGAAGAAACAAATCAGCATTGACTGTGAGAATAAATAGAAGCTAAATAAAACGCCCAAAGACACGAGCTACGAATTGTGGACATCAAAATCATCCGGTTTTTTTAATCCTCATTTAAAAATACCTGGTGAAATGCTTCTTTTTTTATTATTATTTTGCAAAATTCTACAAGGCAAGGAAGCAAAGATGAATTTGTCCGAATCACCCTAAATTTTCTTCATTCCTTCATTGATGAAACTGCAATATAGGTAATTATTAAATAACCCATAAATTCATTTGTTGCACATGTTATTGTGCAGTATGAACAAAAAAATCGTTCTATTTTCATTTACAATTATTCATTTCTCAACAAATACTAAAAGATAGTATGATTTTTTTTTAAACAGTAAGGTTGCCTAAAAATTATGGCCGGCAACATGTTTGTATGTACATTATTACTATAGGCGGTGATATGTG
>JBBBDQ010000398.1:5722500-5805000 GCA_037127315.1 Ascarosepion bandense
TCTGTAAAATGGTGGGACCTTGTGCCAGTTTGGTTTCATGAGTAAATTCTTGTGGAGAGGACACCAGTGACTTAATTTCGTCGGAGCAGAAGCCATGAAAATATTTGTAGAAGAGACAGGGAAGCTACATCCCGACGATGAAAAAGTAGCTGGAGTCGAGTTGCCAGGTCAAGACCGATCACATTACAGATTCTCCTTTGGAGCCTGTCAAGCACACTGAGTTGAACAGCAGGTGCGCCTGACCAGATATGACAACAGTATTCTGTGCCCAGTCGGATGGTTAATTTGTATATGTGCAAGATGGATTCAGGTGGAAATAATACTTCCTGACGCGACACAGTGACCCAAACTTCCTAGTAGTGGATTTAGCTATCGATTCAATGTAATGATTCCATATGAGGTCGGAAGATAGGGTAAGGCCAAGGAGGGGCAGTGCATTGTTTTCAGAGAGAGTCACTTGGTCTATGCTTAAGAGGAGCAGGAGAGATTGCCAGTGATGGTTGATAGACAGCAGCTTCGTTGTAGAAGCATTAAAATTTACAAGCCACCTCTTAGTGTAGATCATTCTCAAGAGGAGCATAGCGGTTATGTTTGTCCGCCTCGCCAGATTTCTTACCAAATCAGCGGGATCGGTCCTGTTAGAGAGATGGTGTAAATGTTAGTGGGCGTGAGTATTCCGAAGTTTTATGAGAAGACACATCCTTTTGTTACGCCTCTTTCTATTTTTTGAGTTTTTACTGATATCTCTTTCTTTCCTCTAGCAGCTTAGTATAAGTTCCGGATTGTTCTAAAATCTTTCTGAAATAAATAAATTTCACCTAGCAGTTTAAACAGTTCTTTCTGTCGTGCCTTATGAAACTATTTTGTATAATCTATAAAACATGGTTTTACCTTCTTTATTTTTAATGTTCTTTCTAATATAATTCAGAGCCTATATATATTATTCCTTGTTCTAGTGTCATTAAAGAAACTGTACAATCTTATTTACGGTCTTATTCAGCTACGGTCTCTCTTTATCAGAATTTGGATCTTAAGTTTCGCTATGTGGCCCATTAGGCTGATTTTTCAGATGGAACTCTTTTTGAGTTACGCCTGGTTTCTTCGGCAGTGTAATGAAAATGTTCTTAGGCTGGAAATATTAATGGGAATTCTGCTACTAATTCTGGTCAAATATCTGTTTCTTAAAGTGGGCACATGATTATACTAGATGCACAATTTTATAAGCATCTTAGAATATTGATCAGCTCTCGAGTGGCTTAAATCGGGCGCGAGAATTCCTATTTAACTTGTTAAGCGGTTGATTAATTTATGTTTAAGTTTGATTCTAATAAAGAGAAAAAAATAACTGTAACTAGAATAGAAAAATTGCTTAAATTCATGGCTACAGTATAAAGTCTGGATTTATATTTTGTCTTGACCTGGCATTAAGGCTTCAGTCACTTTCCTGTCGCCTGACGTAGTTTTGTTGTGTCTTAGCTACAATCTCCAGTAGTTTAAATGTAAGGTCAATAGACACCTCCTAACAACTTAACACGCATCCATTCTCTCAAACACTCTTCCCATCTACATCCTTACCCGTCTATCACCTTCCTTCTGACATTTCCTATATCTAACCACTCTTTCTCACCACCTTCCCCTATGTAACCCCCTGCGCAATAGTGGCAGTGGAATGCCTTACTTGGGGTGAAATGATTAAAAAAAGAAAGAAAATACACTGATGTTAATCGTTCTGATGAACTGTACTATAAGATATCTAGACTATATGAATGTAAACGCAGCACTACATTGACGGTAATGTCTCATCATTTTACAGCTGCAATGGTTAAATGCAATCGTGAGATCTACGCTAGCAATTTTTAAATCGTTTCACCCCAAGTAAGGCGGCACCAACATTGATGCGCCGGGGGCTACATAAAAGTTTAGGTATCAGCAGAGTGAAGAGGAAGAACCAGTTACTGGGGGCGTCAGAGGAAGGGAAAGAAAAGGATAGGAACAAAGGTGTGAAGACACATGCGAAGGTAGAGAGAAAGGAAAAGAACAAGATACACGAGGTGATGTAGAAAGGACGAGGGGAGGACTGGAGCAAAGAGGATAAGAGATAGGAATTGACATTGCATTTAAATTTTTCTGGAGGTTGTAGTCATCAGGAAAGCAAGTATACGGAAGGGAGATTTACAGACGAGAAGTGTGAGAAAAGAAGCTGATGGAGAAGAATTGTCCTCTGCATTTGGTAGTTTAACTGTAAAACGGTGGGAACTTGTTGTTAGTCGGGTTGTTCGAATAATTTCTTGTGGAAGTGGCACCAGTGACCTAAGTTTGTCGTAGCAGAAGCCATGAAAATATTTGTAGAAGAAACAGAGGGAAGCCAGTTATTTTCTCGCATCTCTTGCTTGTGAAACTCACTTCCGGTTTCATGCTTCCTATTCATCTTTGACCTTTAGTATCAATCGTTATCTTCTATCCTCTTAAAATCTTATTCTTCCATTGTTTTCTTTCCTTCCTATTATATTATTTTCCTAATATTGTTTAAGGATTATCTATGGATTATCCCCTTGCGTCTTAGTGTCTTTATTGTCTAGCTTGGAGGTGAAATGATAAAAAAACAGAGTTTTTGCTTATTGTACGTTAATCGGTTTTTCTTCTTTTCTTTATTCAATCTTTTCAATTTTTCTTTTTTCTGGTTTGATTTGCCTAAGCCACACTGACGTTCGTCGCAGAGCTGCTAAAGATTTCGTTATATTTGGCTACAGTTACTTATAATCGAGTTGTCTATTTAAAAAGAAAACGTCGTCTACTAACACGTATTTGGTGTTTCGTATTTACTTAATATGTTCACACCTAATTGATATAAACATAAGGAAACTTAAGGAAAATTCAATAATTATCTCCCCTTGAGAATCCAAAGCATCTAATGGGTGGTTCTTGAGTTGATTATCGCAACAGAACATGGCTGCTGTTATTTACAGACATATAATTGGCATGCTTATATTATATTCGATGTCAAATTTGTTTACCTAACGAGCACACATTGCATGCCTGTCTTTGTTTCTTTATTTCTTTCGTTTCGTTTTGTTTTATATTTGGTTTTGTATTTGATTTAAGTTACTTGTGTCTGTTTTTCTCGCTTTTTGTAAATGTGTTTAAGTTATTTGTTTTGCCTTTATTGCGATGTCTTTTCTTGTTTAAATTGTTTTCCAAACATTTTCTATCGGTTCCCTTTAATTTAATCTCGTTTCTGTTATTTTTTGTTCTCTTAGTGTTGATTTCTTTCAGATGTTCATGATTCTTTCATTTTCTTTTCCTCTGCATATTCTTCATTTTTAACTTTCCCCTTCGGTATTATTTCTTTACTTTACTCGTTCAATTTGTCAGTATTCATTCTTTTATTCCCCCTTTTTTTTTTCATTTGAATCATTCGTTCGTTCTTTGATGCTGTTCGATTTTTCCATTAGATAATATTTCTTTCTTTTATTCTTTTACTTTTCCGTTCCAATTTTTCTCTTTATAAAAATAAAACATATAAAATACTTTATAAAATTATAAATATATTTTTTATTTTTTTTGGTTTAATTTTATTCTTATCCTTTTGTTTCTGTTTATTCATTCATTTTTTATTTTTTATTTTCTTTCTTTTTAATATTTTTGTTTTAAAAATAGATTTTATTTCTCCCATATACTCTTTTCATTCTCCTGGTATTTCATTCTTTCTTTTCTTTCTTCCTTTTTTCTTATTCTCTTTCTCTTTATTTTTTCTGACATTTTCTGATTTCGCTTTATTCTTCTCTTCTGTTCCATCATTTTTTCTTTCTTTCTTTTTTCGATTACATCATATGTCATATGTTCGTTTCATTTTTTCTTTCATCATTTTCTCTTTCATTGTTTGTTCTTTATCTTCTTTGTTTCTTTCTGTTCTATTTCTTTCTATCTTACTGCATTATCTTTTCTTTGTTTTTCTTTTCTATTCTATCACATGTTCTTCCGTTCTTATCAATTTTATCTTTTTTTTTTTAGTCTTTCTTTTCTACTTCATCTTTTGATCTTCATTTCTTCCTTTCTTTCATTCATTCATCCTTTTCTATTTCATCATTTGTCCTTTCTTTTTTCTTTGTTTCTTTTTATCGGTTCAATTATTTCTTCTTTCTTTATTTCATTATTTGTTTCTTTTTTAGTTCATCATTTGGTCTTTCTCTCTGTTCTGGTCCATCATTTTTCTTTGTTTTATTTTCGTTTTCGGCCATTTTTTCTGTCTGTCTGTCTGTCTGTCTGTCTGTCTGTCTGTCTGTCTGTCCGTCTTTCTTTCT
Organism: Ascarosepion bandense; assembly: GCA_037127315.1. Taxonomy (NCBI): domain Eukaryota; kingdom Metazoa; phylum Mollusca; class Cephalopoda; order Sepiida; family Sepiidae; genus Ascarosepion; species Ascarosepion bandense. The sequence goes on from JBBBDQ010000398.1 coordinate 5,726,802, forward strand.
TTCTTTCTTTCTTTCTTTTTTCTATTCCATCATATGTTCTTTCTTTCTTTTCGATTTCATTACTTTTCGTTGTTTCTTTCGTTTCTACGTCATTTTTTTTTCCTCATTTCTTTCTTTCTTACTTTCTTTTTTTTTCTATTTCATAATTTGGTCTTTGTTTCTTTTCTACTTCTTTTGTTTTTCATTTCTTTCTTTTTTCCTATTAAGCACTTGATCTTTCTTTGTTTCTTTCTTTCTTGCTTCCTTTCTTCTATTTCATCTCATGTTCTTTCTTTCTTTTCACTTTCATCATTTTTCGTTCTTCTCTACTTCATTTTTGTTCTTCATTTCTTTCTTGATTTCTTTCTTTTTTAGCATTTGGTCTTTCTTTCTTTCTTTCTTTTTTCCAATTCCACAATTTGTTCATTCTTTCTTCCTTCCTTCCTTCCTTCCTTCCTTCCTTCCTTCCTTCCTTCCTTTCTATTCAATATTTTTCCTTTTCTTCTCTTCATCCTATTACTTTTTTCTTTTCTTTTATATTCCATTATTTCTTCTTTCTTCTTTTCGCCTTCTTTTCTTTCTTTTTTTCGCCTTCTTTTCTTTCCTTTTTTTCTTTGTTAATTTTTAATGGAATACTCCTATTCTTCTTTCTTTCTTATTTTCTTTCATATTCATTCATTCATTTTTTCATTCCTTTTCTTATTTGTGACACCATGTCTTGAACAGAAAAAGCAGTAAGGGAAGAAGGGACACCACATGTACAGCTGATCTTGCAGCGGATGTGTGTCTTGGTTAAGATTCTTCTTCTTCTTTGTGCCATGTCCTTTCAGGATGTAGGCGATCATGGCCTTCCACGTCTCCCTATTCTCATTAGCACGCTTTCTCCTGTTACTCCCCCCAAAACCCCGATCCGTCACCCACTTGTTCATGTCCATCAAATATGTTATCCGATGCTTACTTTCGTCTCTCTTTCCCTCTATCTAACCTGTGAGTATCAGATTCTCCAAGCCTTCCTTCCTCATCGCCTGTCTCAGGAATTTCAGCTGTCTTTTCTTGATGTTCAGTATTAATATTCTTTTCGTTTCCATCCTTTCCAAAACTTTATCATTGCTAACATGCTTGATCCAGGATATCCACATCATCCTTATAGAACTACATTTCAGTTGCTTCAAGTTTTTCCTTAATCTTTGATGATATCGTCCAGCATTTGCTACTATATTGAAGAACCGACATCACATATCAATCCAGTCTTCTCTTCTTTGTTTCGAAGTATTCCTGTCTTTTACTACTCTGTTCAGATTCTGGAATGCTTCGTTCATTATGCCAATTTGCCTTCAGATCGATCTCAGTGTCGCACTTTACGTCTTCTGTTACAACACTTCCCAAGTACTTGAATTTTTTTACCCGCTTGATTTTAGTATAACCAACCTATAAGTGGCATTTTGGGCTCATCTATTTGCTGATGACCATGCATTCAGTTTTCTTGTAGTTTATTTGTAGTCTTTTCCTTCTTCTGACAGAAGCTTTCATTTTCCAGGTTAGTTTCCTTTTGCTAGATTACTTGTCACTTCAAACCGAGATACCTCAATCGGCCATAAAACGTGAAGGTGAATTACTGCTTTTTTTTCGAATTAAACTAAACAGAATCAACTTGAATTTGAACCCGTCTCGCCGAAAAAAATTCTCGCGTCGATATCATTTAAGCACTATGCAGGTTTATTTAAAATTTTTAATAATATTCTTCCTTTATTCTCTCGGTCAATCATTTTTTATATCTTCATTATTTATTCATACTGTCTATTTTACAGTCTGAAATAAAAGTTAAACTATTAATTCTGGTAAAATATTCAATGTAACAAACGTGATACCCGCTTGGGCGATCGTATCTCGAAAGAGACGTAACTAACTTGGCAGAAGATATGCCAGTAATTTACCATTATTTTATGCAGTAGACTGGTTGCCAACCAAGGCTATAGATCCCAATCTGTCTTGTTATTTAATCCATACGTGGAGGGATAAGAGATGGATTGTATCTTCACCAAGGATATTTGTGCATAAGTTAATGTAACAAATTCAACTAGAATTCGAACTCGGCTCTTCGGTTTCTTGTTCCGAGCCGATTCCTCTGCACCACAACGCACAACTGACTGGGCCGCAGTTTTAACCAATATTGACAGTCGTGTCAAATGTCAGGATTTAGAAAATGTGACTTTGTCTCCATTCGGCCTGTCGCCGTTTTGTTTGAATCATTCGCGCCAGATCTTTTTCTCAAGTCACTGGCATGATTTTCGTTTTTCAATTAATTCGATACTTTTTGTTGCAACAAAGAAGAATCTGACAGATTGAATACATCTGGATGGACTTTTTGTCTCAACATGGACGAACGTGATTAAACGCAATTCGACGAGATTTTGGTTGGACAGACGATGACACGTCATTTGCCCTAAAGAATTGCATTAACAAAACACACCTCGTTTTATTTAACTACACACAATAGAGATGTATATATATATATATATATATATATATATATGTTCGAAGAAGTGAAAGATCAAACTTCTCCAAACAGAAGATCAATATCTTAAAATCTATCAATTTTTGAATTCAAGCCTACAGTTCGCGAATTCAATCGTGGCACATATAACTACGAATGCACACATAGACATAAGTAAATGGGATGATAATAATAATAATAATAATAATAATAATAATAATAATAATAATGCACGACAAATAATTAAGTAATCGATAATAAGTAAAAAGTTAATAATATAGAATAACTACATATGACCACATTCGTATCCACAACTGTCTTTAATCAATAATTTCTTGAATAATTTGAGGCATAAGCAATTCCGCTGACAAAAGCCATTAGGATAATACAGTATAACTTGCTACCCATAATGGACCATTAACCAGCATATATAAATAATTGAATCAGTCTACAGCACATATCGCCTGAATAATGCGTGCGTTCAAACATAAAACAGTGTCATTCCTCATATATATGTAGTAGTACAAACTAATGCGTTAGCAGTTCACTGCATTTAGTGATTTATTTCATCAAAACTGCTCGATGTTTAGTAGAGGATTATATCATATATATTCAAGTCATTTCAATTTTATACCCCGCCTTATTCGTACAATCAAATTGCTCCTATCCATCATTCCCTGTCTTTTTATTGGTTCATTGGGACAAACACTCCGAAAATCTACACCATAATTGTCTGTATATAGTAAAAATTGTGTTACTTTTGAGTTTTTTTTTTATATTTAATGATTCCTAAAAAAAGAGAATCACTGCTTTACGAAGTGTTACGAAGAGAAACACAACCACTCTTTTCTTGTAGTTTTTATTATATACTTATAATATATATATATATATATATATATATATATACTAGCAATATAGCCCGGTGTTGCTCGGGTGTAATGAAAGCTTTAAAACTAATCCATGGTCCTGGAGCTCAGATTCTTTGGACGTTGGCACGAAAGACTAAAAAGCAATAGTTGTTTCCACTTAAAGCAAAACCGTAGACTGAAAGAAAAATAAATAGATATAAGTCAAATTTTCATTTCCTGGTATCGATATCAAATTTTCTGCACTATTGTAAGAAATGCAACCTTCAAACTTCTGAATATCGTTTCTTATATCTTTGTCTATGAGTGTATCAAATTTGATTAAAATCGGACCACTCCTTCTGTAACTCGATTTTTTCGATTATCGATTTTTATCAGGGGTACCTCGACACAAAACCTAGCTAAGAACACTCGCAGACGCTTATAGTACAACTGTGTAAATTTTCAAGAAAATTGTTTCAGCCGTTTCGGAGTCTACAGGTAACAGATACACAGACACACAGACACACAGACACAAACAAAGTTCCATTTATAAATAAGTATATATATATATATATATATATATATATATATATATATATATATATATATATATATATATATATATATATATATAGCACGTGTGAGTGGTGTTTAAGACAAACGGAACATGGCTTGATTGCGAAGCTCCCCCGTATACCGAGCGAAAGCAAGTCATAAATTAACGGTGCCTCTTTCAAGCAGGATGCAGGTTCGAATTCTGCTGAGGAGCGCACTTTATTCAATAAATTTTCTTTTTCGTCATTTGTCATATTTTCCTTTCATTCGTTCTTTCATCATTTTGTCTTTGATTATTCGTTTTTTCTTTTGTGTTTCTTTCTTTTCTATTTTAGCATTTGTTTTTTTTTCTATTCTTTTACAATGTCTTTTCTTTCTTTCTTTCTTTCTTTCTTTCATTCTCTTTTATTCAATCACAAGTTCTTTCGTTCTTATCAATTTCATCTTTTTCTTTGTTTATTTCTTTTCTGTTTCATTTTTGATCTTCATTTCTTCCTTTCTTTCATTCATTCATCCTTTTCTGATGCATCATTAATTCTTTTTTTCTTTTTTTCCTTTTCATCTATTCAATTATTTCTTCGTTATTTATTTATTATTTGTTTCTTTTTTATTTCTTTATCTGGCCTTTCTTTCTGTTTTATTCCATCATTTTTCTTTGTTTCTTTTCTCTTCATAAGTTTTCTTTCTATTTTTCTTTTCTTTACCTTGCTTTATTTGTTTGTTTCTTTCTTTTTTCTATTCCATGTCATGTTCTTTCTTTTCAATTTCATCATTTTCTTTGTTTCTACTTCATTTTTGTTCTTCGTTTCTTTCTTTCTATTTCGTCATTTGTTTTTTCTTTCTTTTCTATTTTTGTTTTTCATTTCTATCTATCTATCTATCTATCTATCTATCTATCTATCTATCTATCATCATCTCAGTTTGTTCTTATCTATCTATCTATCTATCTATCTATCTCAGTTTGTTCTTATCTATCTATCTATCTATCTATCTATCTCAGTTTGTTCTTATCTATCTATCTATCTATCTATCTATCTATCTATCTATCTCAGTTTGTTCTTATCTATCTATCTATCTATCTATCTATCTCGATTTGGTCTTTTTTATCTATCTATCTATCTATCTATCTATCTATCGATCTATCTATCTATCTCAGTTTGTTCTTATTCTTATCTATCTATCTATCTATCTATCTATCTATCTATCTTTATCTATCTATCTATCTCGATTTGGTCTTTTTTATCTATCTATCTATCTATCTATCTATCTTTTTTATCTATCTATCTGATTTATCTATCTATCTATCTATCTATCTATCTATCTATCTATCTATCTATCTATCTTTCTTTCTTTTTGTTTTTTGTTGAACATTTGGTCTTTCTCTTTTTTTTTTATGCCGAAACGAAATAAAACCTGAAAAAAAAAACCTCCTATGATTGCGTACCACTTGATTATTATTTTCGAGACTGACTAACTAATCACTTTGTAACACTAAACACACGTACCCACGCACCGACCCAAACATTTTACACATTATCATCTGTATTCCACATATTTAAATTTGTACTATGATAACAATACATTTACTATACACACGAACGCTACTTTACACCACAGATACACGTGAGTTCTTAACCAATCAAAATCAAACAATACAAAAGAAACATGCAATAATTTTCTTTTCTCCTCCACATTTCATTTTCTTATGAAACTTAAATGTCAAACAATTTTCAGTTTTCAACGAATATTTCAATTTTGATTGAATATTGTTACGAGGATGCATTTCTATATAAAAAATATTAATAAAGTCTACAAAAAGGATAATATTTATTGTAAGGGATTCTACTGAGTCCTACTTGTTAATCGAAAAAAAAGTTTTCATTCAGGAAGTAGTTGTAAAATAGAGAAATTAGAAATAGAACGTTTGGAAGATTCCATATTATTCCAGTATAATCGAGAAAAATCTAGATAATTCGAGAAATATGCTAATTAGGTGCTAGCCCCTATTAAAATAGGTTTTATAAAGATAGTTGTCAGTTGCAAAAAGGCAAGTTCAGGCATTATCAACTCCGGCTTTGATTCGTGGATTATTATATTTAGCCAAAAGAATTTCTATAAAAAGTTGCCGACCAACAAAAATCCAAAAGAGAACCTCATGGAACTAAATTGGTAAACAAAGATTTTGACTATTTTCATTGACCAAACTGAATATCTTTCGATATATACATATATTTGTGGATTTCCAGTAATAGCACTTAGATTACTTCGCTATCCCTAACGTGGCAAAGATACTTGACTCCCACTTACGCCTTCTCCCTCATAACACTCCGCCAGCGGACATAGCCATCAACGTTTACTGTTTTTATGCCACAGCTATATATTTGTCAGTCAGTTAAGTGCCAGATGTGATACACGCTTGGGCAATCATGTCTCGAAAAAGACATTACTGACTGGGCAGTCGATTATCCCGCAGTAGGTTGCAATTGCTTTCTGCAGTAGATTAACTACTAGCCAAGGCTTTAGAACCCAAACTTTCCTGTTATTTAACCCATAACTAGAAGGAAGATGAATGATTAATACATTTCCCAAGCGTATTTGCGCGTAAGTGAATACAAAGAATTCAACTAGAATTCGAACTCGGCTCCCCGATTTCTCGTTCCGAGCCGACATCCAGTGCACCACAACGCACTATATTTTTTCTGTTTTTATAGAAAATTAAATATTTGTTTGTGATTTAGCTCTTTGTTTTAGTAAATCCTTTTCTTTTCTTTTGTTACAACTATAACGCGAACTAATATATAAAAGTTGGCAAAGGTCACCATTTCTTTTCCTTTTTTTTTTCTTACGGCCACATCACCCTCAAAGCGTCTTCTTCTATCCGCCCTGTCCATTCAGGACGTAGGTGATCATGGCTTTCCATGTCTCCCTGTATCTGGCGACTCTTAGCACGCTTTCTTCTATTACACCACGCAATCCTCGTTCTGTCATCTACTTGCTCATGCCCTTCAAATATGTTATCCGCAGCATTTGCCCTGACTCTTTTCCTCTATCTGGCCTGTTAGTATCAGGTTCTCCAAGCCCTCTTTCCTCATTACATGTTCCAGGAAGTTCAACTGTCTCTTTCTGATGCTCAGTATAAATTTCCTTTTCGTTTCTATCCTTTCTAAAACCTTATCATTGCTCACATGCTCAATCTATGATATCCGCAGCATCCTTCTGTAGAACCACATTTCAATTCCTTCAAGTTTTTCGTTCATCTTTGATGATATTGTGCAGCATTTACTGCCATATTGAAGAACTGATATCACATAGCAATCCAGCACTCTCTTCTTGGTTTCTAGCGAAATTTTCCTGTCTCTTAATACTCAACTCAACTTCTGGAACGCGTCCTTCGCCATGCCAATTCGCCTTCGGATCTCCGTGTCGCACTTTCCGTCTTCTGTTAGAATAGTTCCCAGATATTTAAATTTTTGTCCCTGTTTGGTTTTAGTATCCTCCACCTGTATTTGGCAATTAGAGCTTCTCTTTTTACTGATGACCATAAATTTTTGTCACTCTCTTCAGCTACCTTCTGTAGGAGACCTTGTAGTTTAGTTATTTAAAATTTAAAAAAATACTGTCAGAAATCTAGTAAATAACTGGAAGTTCACTATTTTTAGATTCAGCTTCCATCCCCAAAATCTTTATAGATTCAGTGTTGGCAAACAAGAGCTCGTTTGCTTATTTGTAAGGCCGTGCGGACGACCATCAGAATATGTGTAAAATGCAGAATCATATTGACATAGTGCATTTTCGCTGATCGCCGCCACATTATTTGCAGGCTTATTTGATTGGTACAAGCATATATTTTCTGTGGAGTTCCGGTAGGTATTGGATTACATCATTTTTGTTGATTTGCTTTTCGTTAGGGCAGGGCGGGATTTCTGGGAAAATACTTTTGCGTTTCAGTAACGCTATTTCCATTTCACTTTTTTGCGTAACGCATGTATCAGCAAAATTAAATCACATGGTTGGTATTTCTCGTTTTTTAATGTTATTCTGTTAACGAATTTTGATCAACATTCAACAAAATCTTTCGCCCAAAATTTTTATTCAATTGATTTTTTGCATTTCTTATCATTTTTAAGATACTTCTTGCTTAATGTCCTTATTTATTTTTTAGAGTAATTCTCGGGTCCCCTGTAAAAAATCTCTCTCTTCTCTTTCTCTCTCTCTCTCTCTCTCTCTCTATATATATATATATATATATATATATATATATATATATCCGAGTGAATATAGAATGAGGAGAGAAAAAAGAAAAAGATTTTTCCCGTCCAAAACATTAATTTAAAACAGTGCTCGATATATGTTCCAGCCCCCACAACAACAACAACGAACCAAATATAACAGAGAATGATTCCAAACCCTTATTTCTCCCGATGATGTGTTTGAGTCCAAACACTGAAGCAGCCATAGAGAAGAGGACATATATAGAAGAAATTATGTACATGTTCTAAAACAATTTATAATATATATATATATATATATATATATATATATATATATATATATATATAAAGAGATTTGTGCCCACTGAATAAAACGTATAGATTTAAACAGAGTAGACGTCATAATAACACCTTAAGGACCCTTCGGCCCGCACTTTATCAAAGACGAACGATGGTAAAATTTTAAATGACTTTGACGTTATAGAATGAATGATGGAACTCGTTTAAAAACAAATTTTAACCAAAAAATAAATAATTAGAATGTAAGTGGTGTAGACATAAGTTCCACTCGCGCGCGCACACACACACACACACACACACACACACACATATATATATATATATATAGAGAGAGAGAGAGAGAGAGAGAGAGAGAGAGATTTTTTAAGTTTTTTGTCTTAATTAAGTTTGACCATACACAGTTGTATGTAAAATGTGTTCAATACAATTATATTTTGAATATTTTTTGTTTGTAAAGGAGTTATCTCTCAACCCAGGTTTCTAAATACTAAATAAATATTTATAAATACAGATTTTTCCATTTCTCTTAAAAATCCCTACATGAAAATAATCTTTTATAAGCACGCAATTTTCAAAATTGGGAGAAGTTACTTAAAGGTCTTAGAACATCTTTATCTATGATTGTATGATCCTAATTGGTATTTGTAGGTATGGTTTCCCTTGGTCATAATTACTCTTCTTTCATTTCGTAATTCATTTTCGTTTGGGAATAACATAATAGCTAACTTTTTTCCTGGCACAGTCTACATATTTTACCACCGTTGTAACTCTTGGCTGTTTTTATTATATTTCATGTTATGTCGGGGTCTTTTTCATATTTTAATTTCAATTTCCACACGTGGCTATCCAATTTTGTACAATTGTTAAAGTTTTCTAGTTTAAATGTAGACATATGGTTATTCCATCTAACCTTAAAAGTGTTTTTAGTTGATCCCAAATATGTTTTATTTTGGCCATTTAAGTCATGTACTTTTGCTTTGCTTTGTAAACAACTTCTTTTTGTTTTAAAAGTCCTTGAAGTGGGAATTTATTTTTGACCCTATAGTTACATTCCTTATTAATGATTTTTTTGTACGTTGCTATTTATGTTTCTGGCATTTTGTCTCTTTATCTAATTTTCTAAATTACTAGTGCAGTTCTAACTCAGTTTGATTGTATTCCTATTGAAAGTTCTGTTAATTCTGAGTTATCTGAAAAGTATTTATCAATGACTTTAAAAAATATTTGTCCTATTTTGGATTTTATTTCTCATTTAAATGGTGGGTTGAACCATATAATTTCGATTATTGGTTTTTATTTGTATGTTTGAAAATGTTTTATGACCAGGTTTTTTTAGTCTACCTTTATAATCTTTTTTTCCTTTTATCGAATATTGCTTTGTTTGACGAATATTTTGATAGCATTTGCTTCATTCTTCTCTGAATGTGCATGATTATGTTGGGGGGGATGGTTAAATCTTGTGTTTATATACTTTAAAGTTACGTTTGCCTTCATATTACCAGTTCGTAAATTGAATTCTTCGTCTAAATATTGGACTACTTTTCTATTTGTTTCAACTATTATTTCAAAATCTAGTTCTTTGAGTAGTTAGTAAAATATTTTCCTCGTTTTATCTCTCTCTTTCTATATATATGTTGTGGGAGCTTCTCTTTGCATATGATAATGGACTCGACTGAGAGTACATATGCTTCTGCCATAGAGAAAACTGGAGCTGCCATAAAGGGAGAGTAATCGTAGAGATCCGTGCGAGTTATCGAAGAGTACCGGAACTGATACGTAAGTTACCGATAGATACCGAACTTACCAAGAGACTACCGCATCAGAAATCAGACTAACTCTGAGCTTCTCTCAGCTAGCATAATATACTCGGATATTTCCAACGACTTTTTTTTAATTATGTCACCCCAAGCAAGGCAATCCACTGCCACTATAGCGCAGGGGGTTACACAGGGCGATAGACGAGTTAGGATGTACATAGGGGGAGAGTTGGAGAGAATGGGAGTGGGTTAGTGTGTTAGGATGTGTCTATTGACCTTACTTTTAAACACCTGGAGGTTATAGACGTCGGGGAAGCAAGCATGCGGAAGGGAATTCCACAGGCGGGAAGTGCGAGAAAAGAAGCTGTTGGAGTCTGAAGTGACTCCAACAACTTGTATATATTATTTTTTGCTAATAGTTTTCCTGGATTTACTAACCTGCGTTCTAGTTCGTATATTAGGTTCAATATAACCTACTTTTCTATCTCCATATCTGTTTTGTTGTTCATTATTTTGTGCGGTTTCTCATCCTGTATCCACAACAATTTATAACCATATATTGATAAATATAACAGTGAAAAAACATTTCACATTCGTTATCCCACTCAGCTGACACTTCATCTTCCTCGCACTCACTTGATTCCTCTCCTGACTCGGGGAGTATCAAACTATAACTCTGGACTTCATCCCTAGGGCTGTTTGCTTTTGGTTAAGGTAACTCTGGCTCAAACTCTGACGTATTCTCTTCTCTCAGTCGTTCGGGGAGATGAAAGAGATGTATTTTGTCTTCCTTTTCCCACTTACTTGACTCATTTTCTACGGAGTTCTTGTCTGTCTTCATTATCTTATTAGGTTTCCATCCCACCTTTCTTGCTTTATTCACCTTTAAAGCTCTAACCTCTTTTCTCGTTACTGGCTTTCTGTTTGGCAATACCAATATTACTCTTCTATCCTTTACTACCGAGGCGCCAATCTCAGTTCACCCGTCTCATTTAAATTCTGGGCCACGAATCCATTCTTTTGCAGTAGGCCGAGTTCAGTTCGACCGTCTTATTCAAATTGCCAGCCCTGAATCCGTTAATTTCATTTTCTACCTCGATTTTATTAAAAAGACAAAAAACCGGGGTGGTAAAGGAGTGGTTCAATTTTCACTCACTGTATCATTCTTACCAGCTCAAAATGAAAACAATGTCAGTTATCCATTTCGACTGAGTCTCTGGGTCCTTCATTTATGAAGGGGAGGAAACTTACTCTCTTATCACTTGCCTGTCCGCCCAATAAATCAGTAGCCTTAGAAAGGAAATTCTCACAGTTCAATTTTGACCGAGGGTAAAATTTGTATAAGCAGGATGATAATATTTTGTCTATGATTCTTTTTCTTATTGTTTCACCCCAACCAAGGCGGTACCGCCGCTTATGCTCAGGGGGCGACATAAGAGAGTAAAAGTTTAGTCAGGCGGATAGTGAAGAGAAAGATGAACCAGTTACAGGAGTTTCAGAGGGATGAGAATTCAGGCGTGATGACAGTTGCGAAGGTAGAGTGATATAGGAAAAGAAAAAGTTATGCAATGTGATGTAGAAATGACGAGGGAAGGATGGAGTCAAGTGGATAACAGATGGGAATTGACATTGCATTTAAATTCCTGGAGGTTGTAGCGGTCAGGAAAACACATATACGGAAGGGAGTCCTACAGACGGAAAAGTACGAGAAAAAATGTTGATGGAGTAGAATTGTCGGCTGCATTTAGTAGATTCAACTGTAAAATGGTGGGACCTTGCTACAACTTTGGTTGCTCAAGTAAATTCTGGTGGACGGGCACCAGTAAACTAGGTTCATCAAAGCAGAAGCCATGAAAATATTTGTAGAAAAACGAGAGAAAGAGAGAGAGAGAGAGAGAGTGAGAGAAAGAGAGAGAGAAAGAGAGAGAGATGGAGAGGGAGGGAGGTAGTGGAGGTCACATCCCGCCGTTGGGAAAGTGGCTGGAGTTGAGCTGCCACGTCTGAACCACGTCTGAACCGATCATATTACAGATTCGTCTTCAGAGCCTGTCGAGCACCCTCAGATGAACAGCAGGGGCGCCTAACAGGATATGACAACATTATTCTATGCACAGTCGGATGGTTGATTTGTACATGTGTAACAGGAATTCAGGCGGAAAAAAATTGCTGGACCGACACAGTGACTCAACCTTCCAACAGTGAATTTAGCTATTGATTCAATGTAATGTTTCCACTTGAGATCGGAAGATAGGGTGAGGCCGAGGAGGTTCAGTATATTGCTTTCAGGCGACTCACTGGGTCCATGCTTATGGTGGGTAGGAGAGACTACCTGTGATGGTTGACAGATAGCAGCTTTGTTTTAGAAGCATTAAAATTTACAAGCTATTTCTTACACCAATTAACCACAGAGTGAAGATCAACAGCGAGGTTACACAGATACAATCAATCCAGTTAATGTTCCCAACAGAAATAATTGTATTCTCCAATTTTAGAGAAATATTTTCTTATTTTTAAAATTAATAACAAACTGAATACCAGCCATCAGGAAATAGGGTTAAACCTACAGGAAGGAGTTCTATCCTGGGTGCCGAGGGTGGCTCCTGGAAAAACTCACATCTGGCAACACAACTTTGTTCGATGCCACAAAAGAGAACCCAGTCATGGCTGTTAAACAATTTCTTCGACGACATCAACCCTTATACATGGCCAACTAATTCCCCTCACTGGAAAACCCTTCATTGTTATGTGTGGGGCGGAGTTGACAGAGAAACTTACAAAACATTTTGTGAAAACAAAAATGAACTGAAGGCAAAGATTATGGCAGCTTTCACCTATTAAAACAAGAAGACCAACAGGAAGAGTTGCAGGAGATTCCAAATTCGACTTAAGACCGTGGTTGAAGCTAATAGCGATTTTATTTAATAAATTTGCCGTTTAATATGTCAAGTCAGTGTACCTTTCTCTTTTGGGTAATTTAGACAACAATTAATCCATCGAAATCCCTCTCTCTCTCTCTCTCTCTCTCTCTCTCTCTATTTCTATATATATATATATATATATATATTGACGGTACAGAAACATATTAAGGCGTAAAAAGCAATAAATATTTTACTATGGACTATGATTAATTTTCAAACAACAACAGCAACAAAAAAAAAACACACCAGTCGACCGGTTTTGTCTCCCCCTCGTCCGAACTGCAAACGAGGAAACAAATTATGAGAAGAAAGTCTGTCGCGGATGACGTGAATAAATGGATAGGGAAAAAAATAAAAAGTTGTTACATCTAAAGATGCTAGAGACAAAGCAAAAGCCAGCTGAAACAAACAGTCTCTTTGTTTACAAAGAGAGGGGCGCCTGGAACCTGATAAACAGCGTCTCTAACGCCTTCAGCTGTTGAAGACTTGTGTTTTATTTCTTTGTTTTAGAATTCAAAATGATCCATATTAAAATATTTCTTTGACACCATGATATATATATATATATATATATATATATATATATATATATATAGTAAACCACACGCTAAAATCTGCCTCATTTAACTAAGCGCCCATAGTTCAGAGGTAGAATCGCAGGCTGATGCTAATTCGTTCGGGTGTCAAACCTGGGTAAAATGCAGTCAGGTGTATAACCGTATCGATGATCTGTGATACATCGAAACAGAACTGTCTGCGGATGACTATATATATTTCGTTGGATATCTATCTATATATTCCCATCTTTAGCTATTTGGATATGTATTAAAAAAATTTTCTTTCTTTCTTTATATATATATATATATATATATATATATATATATATATCCCTCTTTCTCAATCTGTCTCTATCCATTTATCTATCATTATATCGCTAGATTTATCTATCTTTCTATCTAATTCTGTCAATTTATATCTAGATCTATCTATCTATCTATCTCTAGATATCTTTCTTTTCCTATCTATGAATCGACGATTTCTTTATATAATTTAAGATATATCTATCTATCGATTGATTGATCGATCGAGCGATCTCTTTCTGTGCTTTAATAACTTATCGATCTATCTTGATATTTCTGTATGTTTCTAAATCGTCGTCATATGTCTCCATGTTTTCTCGTCTATCTACTTTTCGATCTAATCAGGACAAATCTAGCTGGATCTATTCATATTTGTCTATCGATGGATCGATCTATCTTCCTCCATCTATTCGTGTATATTTGTGGTACACGGCAAACAATGTATGTTCGATTAATACAATTAACCAAAAGAATTGACAGAATCCTAAGAGCTAACCAAATGCATATTCTCAGTTATATGTTAGCCGAGGGAATACTTTTACGCTAGCATTTCCGAAGATGTCTGAGGAACTGATAGAAGCTAGCCAAAAACAATACCCGATATAAAATGATTATTTTTCTTCACTATGTTCATCTTTTATGTCCAGATAGAAAAAAAATATGGTCAAGTAATTCTGACAGCACACTGGAGAGTTTTAACGGCATAAACAATACAAATTTATTCACGGGCCCGGAGGGCAGATTTTTATGGCTATTTCCACTGAATTCTTTGTTGAAGATAATGTATACAAAAAATGAAACTTTTAAAAGCTTCCTGTGAAATAAAGCATCAGTAATAGCAAATCGGTAAATAAAAAAATGAAAAAATAGAAAAATAAAGCTGAAAGTAAATTATTGATTTAAAGTAAAAGTATCTTTTTTTAAATGGCTTTCGCTCCATCTCGAAAAGAAACAGTAAAAATACGTAAATCATCACTCCTACAGTTTTCTATTGCGCCATAGATAGATAGATAGATAGATAGATAGATAGATAGATAGATAGATAGATAGTCTCTGCACTGAGACGCGATGTGACACAAGGTCGAGTTTACGGTGGAGAACCTGAGCGCGGACAATCGGGAGAAGGACAAAAATTACCCTCCCCTAGCAAACGTCGGTTGCGCTGGCCTAGGTGACAAGCCCCGACCACCTAATCTCGTGCATGGTGCAGTACAGCCTCAGGCCGCTGTTTCTCGGTACCTTACAACTCTCAATATGTTATTTCTTATAGTCATCTACAGACAGATCTGTTTCGCTGTATCACAGCTCAGCAGTGACAACCGATTGCTTCTAGCCAAGATTGAAACCCGAGCATATTAACATCAGTCGGCTTTTCTTCCTCCGCCTTCCTCTACCGAGCGCTATCGGTGCTTGGTAAAGGAAGGTGGACTTTAGCGTGTAAACACACGCTGGTAGCCGAGAGTGTTCAAATCATTACTGAATTTACGATGCGTAAATACGTGACTAGCTACTGTTTTTTAACGTCTACCTTCCGTCCATTGTGCTCAATCGTGATGCAGTTGTTTTTCAATGACGAAACAAAATGTACACTAATTCAAATTAATGTTTTTAACGTTGTAATTATTTCCACTGTTCCTTATTCATTTGAATATATATATATATATATATATATATATATATATATATATATATATATATTGGGAAAGCAGCGTATCTTCATTCAAACATATTTCATGGAACAATATAGACATATATTCTGTATATTTATTTCTATACTGATCCTTTCTAGTTCTCTAATCAGTTCATGAAGTTAATATCAAATTCATAACAGAAGGCAGCGTAGATTTTTCGACCCAAAAACTTTCGACAAAATTTGATTTTTGTTTTGATCGTGATTTTTTATTCATATATTATTCTTATATATATATATATATATATATATGTGTGTGTGTGTGTGTGTGTGTGTGTGTGTGCGCGCGCATTAAAATTATAAACATTCATTGCTGATTAAATTCAGACATCTTCCGCAAACCAGGTTCTAGTAATACCTGAAATCAAATATTCGTCCCATGTAAATCGTTATCAGATGTAAGTGAAAAACACGGATGTATTGATTTTGCATACATTTTTGTATCAATACCAGCCAAGTTTACCGTAAGCAATTGCCCGTTCGTAAAGCTTCATGATAAATTTAATAGACATAGAAGATCTATTCTTTTTCTTAAATACTTTTTCGAAGTACAAATTTTACTTAATTTATTACGTAATATTTTACGAAATTTTACCCAATATACATATTTTAATTAATTAATTAGTATTATTGAGACTTAATATATATATGATAATATATGAATATGGTAAGCAGCCGAAGATTTGCAGCAATGCATGACACTCAAAGTCGTGCCTAATACTTAGGATAATATGCATAATTATTCATATATACTGTTGCTCTGTTATACAGAATTAAGTACTGTTTCAAATCGATTAATATTTATATATTGATTTCTATGCAAGCGTATACTCATATATATATATATATATATATATATATATATATATATATATATATATATATATATCAACAGAGCGCTAAATGTTTACAACCCAGACACAAGGCAGATAAAATTTATTAAAGCGGGCGCGAAAATCCTACGAAATAGAAAGGTAAAACCAAACCTGCTATCTCCTGCAACAGACTGGGAACTCAGGGCCGATATAGGCTCAAGATTGAAATTCCCAGAGCAAATTGCTATCACAAAACTTCGCCCAGATATAGTTTTCTTCTCACATAATTTGAAGAAGATAGTCTTGTGGGAACTGACGGTACCCTGGGAAGAAAACGCAGAGGAAGCTCATGAAAAGAAGAAGTTAAAATATGACCAACTGCTGGAGAGTTGCAGGTTAAAGGCTGGAGGGCTAGCTGCGCTCCTATAGAATGTGGGGACTATAGGATTTGCAGCAAGGTCCTTACGAAAAGCCTTAGCAGATATTGGGATAGTGTGAGTAAAAAAAAGGAAAGCACTCAAGTCCATAACCGAAACAGCAGAAAGAACAGCTAATTGGTTATGGATCAAAAGAGAGAGTGCCTGGATTTCAAATTGTTAGCGAAAATTAACCCGAAATTCAGCGTCTGAGTTAATGTTTCGGATGAGCATATGTACGGTTCGCCTTTAAATGAAAAGTAGCTCTGACTGTCGCCAATCAGAAGCATTTGCAAGGTTTCGTACCGGGCCTAAACGTAATTTTCAAGTGTCTGAAAGCGCTTATCGAGGGTGGGCCGGAGACTGATCATCTCTGGTCGGGTCGGTGAGGTGGGTATGATGTTGAAAGACCCGAAACCCCCTAGTGATCCTCGCGATGATATATATATATATATATATATATATATATATATATCTGAAAAACATAAACATGTAGGTAATATCAGACAGATTTTGGTCAACAATACGGTGATCCTTACTCATACACACAGTAAGAGGAACCTGCAGATATTGGAGGCCATGTACATCAAATCAAAACAACCAACACTCAATAAAATCAACTTTAAAACAGGAAATAACATATTACATTGCATTTGACATATTACATTTCACATGGTTTTGTTGTCATTTCGCACTATCCCGCGGTGTGACGTCATAAAACCGCATCGCAAACTTAAGAACTGCGTTTATTATTTTTGGTAAATATTGAGTTTGCCAAGCGAAGTTTTATTTCAACACAAAATAAAATCGTCGGTGATGGTGGATTTTATAATATTTCAGTTTAAACAACCTCTCTAAAGATGGCTCATGTGAGCCGAAAGCTTAGAAGAAAACCAATAAATAATTATCTAAATGTTGGAGAATTTTTGTCTTTATTTTCAACTGAAATTAAAGCAAAAATACGACATTTAGAACGGCTCATGATTAAACATAATATACATTCATTGTCTCTTATATTTAATAGCATATGTTTAGAAAATTACTTGCTGCCTCGATATACTATATATATATATATCAGCATGCAGTGAGGTATAGAAGAATCCAAAGGAGTGTCCTGTACATACAGTGGTAGGATAACTCTCTAACAGAGCTCTAAATATATATGTATATAAATCTCCTTTAGAGCAAATATAAGAAAAAATAAGGCAGACACTTTATTTCATGGTAAATCGGAAGTATGGCCTATTTCAGGCGAACCATTATCAGCTTATAAAGACTATTTTACAAACGATCTATATATAGGATATATATATATATATATAAATATATAGGATATATATACTATGCCTATCTATTCCTCAGCTTCTTTTCTCGCACTTCTCGCCTGTGGAATTCCTTTTCGTAAACTTGCTTCCAGGACAGCTGTAATCTCCAAGAAGTTAAATGCAATGTCACCTGCCATCTCTTATCTCTTTGATTCGCATCCTTTCCCTGACAACCCTTCAATCATTTTATTGTCCTTTTTCACTCTACTCTTATCAGCTCCCTTCACACCGGTGTTCCCATCCTTCCCTTATCTATTCTCTGACACCTCTTGTAACTTGTTCCCTGTTTCTCATCACTCACCTCCTTATGTAACCCCCTGCGCTCTAATAGCAATACTGGCTTCCTCAGAGTGAAATGCTTATAAAAAAAACTATATACATATGTATTTATTAATTATAAATTCAAAGTAACTTGAATTGCCTTCAAGCATACAAGGGAACATCAAAATTTTGACATTTTCATATACAACATTCTCACTATAACCAAACATTGAAACAATTACATTTCTTGATAACAAATGCTGTTATGGGCCTGGGTATGACGGTAAACTGCAGAAAGGCCTATTATTGAGAGTTTATAAGGAGCATAAATCCACCTCTTAATTGCTGTTGTTCCCAGGTCGATCCTGACCCGGAGTAGTAACACCTGTAAGCTACTGGTGACAAATAGTTAACTCCCAAACTGGGGTCAAAACACTATGAAAGTATAAAAATAGACTTTAATAGAAATATATACATAAAAATAAACTTTAAAGAAAAATATACATTTTTGAAGGAAAAGTATTATCAACAATACTCTTTTGAAGGAAAAAAATTATTACCAAAACACATTTTTGAAGAAAAAAATATTACCATAATACATCTTTGAAGAAAAAATATTTCATACCAGCATTATATTTTTGAATAGAAAACTAGAAGACATCAGTTTTCTGAAATAAAAATAAAAATCTAAACTAAATAATTTTGACTAAATCAATCTTCTCACTATAACCAAACATTGAAACAATTACCTTAAAACCCCACCTTTTTGACATTAAATGAAACACAGAGGTTGATATGCCGGTAATCAAACTCAAACCCAAACTGCTGTTACATTTAAAATTTAAATTCTGTGATGAAACAATTCAAACGTAAGTTGAAAAACCATAGACAGACAGACCTTGTTGTTATTGTTCAACAAAGTTTGTTTAAGACAATTATTTTTCTTCTCTTTTTATAACTCGCTACTAACGGTTATGAAATGATGTCTTGACTGACTTCAAGGTACACAAAGGAAAACTGTCTCCCAAATTACCCTCACTGAGATGGATTATGAAAAAAGGTCGGTTTTAACGTCGGGAAGCTGAACGTGAACACTCCGACCAAGGGCTAAAATTAACCCAGCCCCGCATGCGGGGTTCGGGCACTAAGAGTGTCCTATTTTCTCAGCTGACTCTGTTCGTTAACCAATCCCCGGCTTAGTAGATCTCCGCCCGAAGAGAGAGAACGTGTCAAGACAGCTTAGTGTTCGCGTGGAATTTTGGCCCGGGTTTGTCTTATTTAATCTACAACACCCTCTCATTGGTCTCTCTTATTCTCTATCTCTTCTTTCTCTATGGCTCTCTCTTTGTTTCTATATATATATATAAAATTGTGTGATGAAACAATTTAAACGTGAGTTCAAATTCCAGATGAATTCATTGCATTCACTTACGCGCAAATACCCTTGGGAAAGGTATCAATCTGTCTCTTCCCTCCAGTTATGGGTTAAATAACAGGACAGATTGTGTTCTATAGCCTTGGCTGGCAAACATTCTACCGCAGAAAGCAATGTCAACCTACTGCGGGATAATCTTCTGCCCAGTCAGTCATGTCTCTTTCGAGGCATGATCGCCCAAGCGTATTTCATGTATAGCACTTAACTGACTGAATGAAAAACAAATGCATATATCACTTGTCGGCATAGTACCCCTTTGCACTGCGATGCACTTTTGGTGTCGTTCAAAGAACTTCTTCATTCATTCCTAAAATAATATTTTTGGCTGCTCACAATGCCACGGCTGCATCGTTAAATTGCTTTGAGTCCCCAGTGCGCATAACTGATCATACCGCTGGACATCTGATGTTCACGATTGTCCCTTACTTATGCTTACTTGATTATTCTGATTTACCTGGTCATGGTATCACAGATCTGGATGGCTTTTGTCCGTTACACTTGTTCTTCTCGCTTCAAAACATTCTACACATTACTGGCACATATTTCGTTGTTGATTCATGATACTAGCTCCATAATGTGCCAACATCCATTTGAACAGATTTCTACCCACAGAAAGCGCATTAAGATGCGTTTTCTTAGATTGCACAATCGCTGACTCTCCCGCGTGAATTTGTTTTCTTCTGAGAATAAACAAATCATGCCCAGTTGAAAGGGAAGTATGAATAGGTTTAAAAGCTTCGTAGCGCGGTTTTTCATCTTTATTTCCTTTTTGTGTTCTTCATGGCTTGGGATAAAAATTGGCCCTTTCTCATCTTGCATGAGAAATACTGAAAGTATTCCATGCATTATCTGCCTGATAAACGTCCTTGGCTACGGACCCGAATGAGTTGGAGGAATTGTTTTCATCCATGGCTTGGATCTCAGTCAGTCAGTTGAGTGCCATACTTGATGCACGTTTTGGGCGATCATGATTCGAAAGAGACCTGACTGACTGAGCTGAAGATTATCCCGCAGAAACAACCCAGTATTTAATCAATTAAGTATTCATAATTATTTATAATGACTCGTTGATATGTATACATTTTATGCCTTCATTAATTTTCCTGTGGTAATAATGTAAGTAATACGATTCAAAGTCAGTCAGTTAAGTGCCATACGTGATACACGCTTTGGGCGATCATATCTCGAAAGGGACATGACTAACTGGGCAGTAGATTATCCCGCAGTAGGTTGCCGTTACTTTCTGCGGTAAACTGGTTGCGAGACAAGGCTATAGAACCCAATATGTCCTGTTATTTAACCCATAACTAGAGGGAAGAGGCAGATTGATACCTTTCCCAAGGGTATTTGTGCGTAAGTGAATGCAAGGAATTCAACTCGAATTCGAACTCGTGTCTCCGATTTCTCGTTCCGAGTCGATATCCACAGCACCACAAAGCACATCTTGGATTTCACAGACAAAAAAATATAAAGTGTTCTTTATTATCAAGATGATCAGTGCGTTTTCCGGGCTGCTATACCTGTTAGTGAATTGCGTCAAGGTACCCTTTTTCTCACAGTGCAGAACTGACCCTACTGTACTGTGCAGTCGACAGTGACTTCTGAACGCGTAGCTTTTTCAGTCGGAACGGAACTAATATCGTTATGCCAGACCTGGACTGCTGACTTGACAGATACTTTGAATTGTTTTTCCAAATATCTCGGGATAGTCTTGGAAATGCACCAAACTAGATGTGACAGCAACATCGAATGCGCCAACGAATGATATATCGAACCAACTTTTAAATCCAATACCTTTTCAGTTACATTTACACTATTTACATTTTTCGAACTGTTGTCCTCATCATTGTTGCCAAATTCATGACGCTTCCGACCTTCTTTAGGCAGATTGACTTTCGATCACAACCCTTTATTTGGTTCACCGGAGTAGATTGTTCTAGTTCCATGAATCATGCCTCTTCTAGTCTTTTCAGTTATTTCCTTTTAACTTAACTTTGTCATATATATATATAACTTTACTTTGTCATATATATAAATATATATATATATATATGTGTGTGTGTGTGTGTGTGTGTGTGTGTGTGTGCGTGTGTGTGTGTTTTTGTCTGTGTGAGCGTGCGTGCGTGTATCACTTTGTGTGTGCGTGAATGTGTATGTGTGTACTGTCGTGCCAAAAGTCATACGATATGCAAAATTAATAATAGTTGGTACCTTGACTTCGTGCAACTGTTCGGAATTTTGCTGTCATGTAATAAGTTAGTGTGAACACTGTCAATGTTGTTCAGTATGAAGCAATGTGAATCATTGGAGTTCAAAGGTGGATAATGCTAATATGCATTCCAGATGAATGGATGATTCGCTTTCAGAAACCGTAGGGGGTTTGTCATTCATCAATCTACAGTGTCACATCAAGTGTTTACTGAGAATAGTTTATGAAACGTATTGCCCTCACTGTGAACAAAATATTGTTGGTTGGTTAGTTGTTGGTTTGTTTAACCAGCATATCGAACTTCTTTGGGTCATTTAATGCTGAAAATTGTTTTTTTCTTTAGTTGTTTGTCTTCAAGTTATTAATTGCTTTCGAGGTAGTTTGCCTTCAAACTTTTAATTGCTTTCAAAGTTGTTTGTCTTTGGACTTTTAATTGTTTTCAAAGTTGTTTCTCTTTGAACTTTTAATTGTTTTCAAAGTTGTTTCTCTTTTTACTTTTAATTGTTTTCAAAGTTGTTTGTCTTTAAACTTTTAATTGTTTTCAAAGTTGTTTGTCTTTGAACTTTTAAATGTTTTCAAAGTTGTTTGTCTTTGAACTTTTAATTGTTTTCAAAGTTGTCTTTGGACTTTTAATTGTTTTCAAAGTTGTTTGTCTTTGAACTTTTAAATGTTTTCAAAGTTGTTTGTCTTTGAACTTTTAATTGTTTTCAAAGTTGTTTGTCTTTGGACGTTTAATTGTTTTCAATGTTGTTTGATCGAAGTTCTTTGCTTTCAACCTTTTGGTTGCTTTCAAAGTTGTTTGCCCTCAAACATTTAATTGATTTCAAAATTGTTTGTCCTCAAATTTGTTTACATTCAGATTGTTTACCTTTTAATTTTTAATAGCTGATCACAGTTTCTTGGTCACGAGGTTATACTGAACACAATACACTGCCCCACACATTGCTGGGAGGGACAGAATATTGATCGTTATTGCCTTCCATCTCGTATTATCATATTCATAGTGACCGTAACGTCTCGCCCGACTAGAATTGTCTGTGGACTAGTAGCTATGCATATTCAACGATGTTTCAGGCAAATATCAAGCTGGTCAGTTCAGCATACTTTAGAGTTAATGTGCTGCGGGAGCAGAGAAAACCTACAAATTGTCTCTGCTAATAATATGATGCAAGACAGAGGGTCTCAAAGCAGGTGAAACCGTTTATTGAACCATCCCAAATTGGCAACCTATATCATAGTCCGATGCGATATTATTTCGGACTGATTGTTGGGTGCCTGTCTAATGTAGACACCATTTTTTAAAAGTGATTGGAAAATGTTCATTGTGGACTCAGTTCAATATTAAAGTGAATTTCATCTTTGGACAAAGTTTATTTTTGAAATGCAAATCCATATTACAAGAAAGAGAATTGGTCTTCTGTTTCAAGGAACGAATGTATTTCGATCAAGCAAGAATTTGATCGAGAAACAAGTACTTTGAGTGAAATTTTGTTCTAGCTAATATCACAAGCGTATGGCAATGTTAGAGAAATTCATCATCGGTGTGCTTTTGTATGTGAAAACAAAAATATCAGCTACATAGTTACATATAAGGCGATGGCATGTAATGAAAGCTTAATAAAAAATTGCTTCAAAGGTTGACATCCATACACCACTTGGTTTCAAAGAAAGAAAAAAAGAAAGTAAGAGGCGTTAAACTTCTCCAGCTAATATTTAATAAATAATGGACTATTTCGTTTTAATCGCAGGAAAACAAAGGAATAGACGCTATTTTGTTTCAGAGAAAATGAAGGAAAAAAACAAAGAAAAAAGTAAAAAAAAACAAACAAATAAATAATTTTAACCTCTCTTGCTAATATCAAATAAATAGGGGACTATTCTGTTTTGATCACGTGGAAAAGAGAAAGAGACACTACTTGGTTTCAGAGGGAAAATGAAACAAAAGAAGAAAGAAAGAACGAAAAACAGAAAAAAGAAGGAAAAAAGTGTTTAACATCTCCTGCTAATACCTCATAAATAATGGACTATTCCGTTGGGATCACGTTGGGATCAAGTGGTAACTGAGAAAGAGACACTACTTGGTTTCAAAGAGAAAATAAAAGAAAAGAAGACGTGTTTAAAGAAAATTCGAGAGGTTAAGATTCATAAAAGGTGACGTAGAAATGAAAAGCTAATAAACTTATACGAAAATATAATTCCTTAACCATGATGTTTCTATCTGAGCTCCACAACCACAAACATTGATGATAAACACAGACCATTCTAATCTCAACAGTATTACATGATTTATCTTACATAGAAAGAATGGATAAACATTCCTTGCGTAACAAAATATATTGATCCAAAATGACACCTCAATGATGTAGAGCACAATCATCAAATATTGATGAATATATGAACCGTTTCCTCAAGAAAATAGTCGGCATTCATTAACTGAATAAACAGAGATACTTGAGTTTTATTATTTCCCTAATCATCGGACTGGGATTAAGGTGTAGAATCAATTTTGCTAATTGCTAATCGTAATTACAAAATTGCTCCTTTTCTTGATGTGGAAAAATGTGGCATTTATTATATAAACAATCGTTGCTAATGTCAATTAAAATTTATAATATTTCTTTCGTAAAACAGTTTTTCAAAACCATGCGTTTCACAAGTTCACCAAATGTTATTCCTTTATCCAGTATTTAAGGATACTCTTTTCCTAATGTTTGCATTGAAATAGTGTGTTAACATCTCGATTATTTTTAGTTAAATATTTGCTGGCGTTTTACAAGCGGTGTGGTTTCTATTATTTAAAACTGTTCTTTTTTATTCTGTTCACGAGGTTCGAAGAAGGATGATCCTCGCTGAAACGTACAGTTTTCATTATCTTGAAGCTGTCTTTGGCTATTAGTCCGAGAAAGGTGAAAATTTATATGTTTCTAAACGATTTTAGAGCCATGCATGGCATCCATAAAAAATCTCGATGTAAACTGGCCGTTTAAGTACACGTTTTCTTCTTCTATGTGCCTTGTTCTTTCAGAATGTAAGCGTTCGTGGCTTTCCACGTCACCCTATCCCTGGTGGCTGTTAGCACTCTTTCTTCTGTTACACCCCTGTTCTACCATCTACCCTCGCAGGCCAATCAAATACGTTACAAGGCTGCTTTCCACTGTCTCTTCTTCCCTCTATCTGGCCTGTTAGTATCAGATTCTCTAAGCCCTCCTTCCTCTTGCATGTTCCAAGAACTTTAGCTGCCTTATCCTGTATTAACTTGTATTTCGTTTCCATCCTTTCCAAAATCCTTTCCAAAACCTCATCATTGCTCACATGCTCGATCCATAATATTCCACACCATCCTTCTGTAGAACCACATTTCAGTTGCTTTAAGATTTCCCTTCATCTTTGATGATATTGTTCAGCATTCACTGCCATACTGAAAAACTGTCTTATTTTAACATATTAGTTCTTAAACAATTTGCAGTGTTGCGCACTAACGCTGCCTATCTGCGGAAATTAGCATAGTGGCATGTTTGTGCGTATTTTAGGTGGAAGTGAGTATTCACTAGAGAAATAGAAGCATTCAACACTTGACTTTCTACAGTGTAAAGGACAGCTGAAGTTTATGGGACACGTAATGAGGAAGGAGGGCTTGGAGAATCTAATACTCATAAAGAGGATACAGGGAAAAAGTGAGAGTGGGGGCGGAAAACAGCGCGCGGAATGCATGATGAGTTTAAGAAAGTGGATGGCATAGCAAAGTTTGGAAAAAATAAGACAAAATATATTAAAAGATACAAGGTACAGAAAGTTGTGGAGGGCCATAATCAGCTACATCGTGAAGACACACGGCACATGAAAGAAGAAATAGTGAAACAAATTTCTCAATTTCTTTTCAGTATGTCCTTTTTCTTATATGAGGTTCAGAAAGAAGTTGAATACCAATGGTTAAAACAGTCAAGCTCAAGACAAATTTGGCCTGAGTTCGAACGACTAACTCCCTTATTTCACGTGCAGGACCGCCCAAGAACCTCCGATTGACGTCGTCAGAATGAACAGAAAATGGTTAAAAAAATCAAGCTCAAGTCAAATTTGGCCTGAGTTCTAACGACTAATTCCCTTACTTCACGTTCAGGGCCGCCCAAGAACCTCCGATTGATGTCGTCAGAATGAACAGAAAATGGTTAAAAAAATCAAGCTCAAGTCAAATTTGGCCTGAGTTCTAACGACTAATTCCCTTACTTCACGTTCAGGGCCGCCCAAGAACCTCCGATTGACGTCGTTAGAATGAACAAAAAATGGTTAAAACAGTCAAGCTCAAGTCAAATTTGGCCTGAGTTCGAACGACTAATTCCCTTACTTCACGTTCGGGGCTGCCCAAGAACCTCCGATTGATGTCGTCAGAATGAACAGAAAATGGTTAAAAAAATCAAACTCAAGTCAAATTTGGCCTGAGTTCGAACGACTAATTCCCTTACTTCACGTTCAGGGTCCGCCCAAGAACCTACGATTAACGTCGTTAGAATGTAGAAAAAAGAACTATTCTGTCCTTTCTGAGAGTGGTTTCATGAAATCTAAAGTTTCTGTCTTCGAAAAGTTTATTTTGAGCCCTATTTCTAGGAACACTTAATAGAGAATTTTAATTACTCTACATGAAGATAGGTGATCTCTATGGATTTTGTTTACACAGACAGAGAAATGGGTGTTTTAATATACCGCCATTATCGCGCAGTCCTTTACCGTGAGAGAAATAACTGGAACTGAAGAATAAATAAATGCTGAATGGGATTCAACGAAACAGATGGCAGTTGACGTTGCATTTAAATCTTAGGAGATTGTAGGCATCAGGGAAGTGAGTAAAAGGGAAAAGAGACCCAGATGCAGGAAGTGCGAGAACAAAAATTGAATCTGAGTAGAAGTGGCGGTCACATTCAACTATTCAAAAGCTAAAAGTGTGGGACCTAGATACCAATCAAGTCAGTCAGTTAAGTGCCATACGTGACACACGCTGGGGCGATCATGTCTCTTTCGAGACATGACGGACTGAGCAGAAGATTATCCCGCAGTAGGTTGCCATTACTTTCTGCGGTAGACTGGTTGTCAGCCAAGGCTATAGAACCCAATCTGTCCTGTTATTTAAACCACAGCTAGAAAGAAGATGCAGATTAATACCTTTCCGAAGCGTATTTGTGCTTAAGTGAATGTAAGGAATTAAACGGGAATTTGAACTCGGCTCTCTGATTTGTTGTCCAAAAGCCGATATCCACTGCACCACAACGCACGTCTACACCTAGATACCAATCTAGTTACTCACTTAAATTCACGTAGACGGAGCACCAGGGAAAAAAGCTTATTAGAGGAAGTTGCCTAGAAAATATTTGTAGAACAGATAGAGAAAGGTCACGTCACGTCAGATCCTTTGGATTTTCATAAGAACCTTGGGATGAGTAGCAGGGACACTCCAGTGTTTGCCTTTCAATTCCAGATCACGGTTTCCGTTTTGGAAAGCACTATTTCTTAAAAAGGTTGGTTGAGTTTTTCTTTTAAAAATTGTCGTTAAGACGCCTCGGACGGCTCAGCATGACTTCCGAGATCGGAGGACCAGCTAACAACTGGTAAAACGTATCCAAATACTACCTATCTCATTTCCGAAACGAAGAGAAAAACTACTTGGCGTGAAGGTTATCCGAAGGACTCAGAATGGCGTCCACGATCACGTGACTAACCTGCAACTTTTACCATGTAATCCATTACCATCTTCCTCGTCTTAGAAGACATTTTAGGGGAAAATAAGGATCAGTTGGTGCAGAGATGATTTAAAAGGTTTAGAATTATCAATGTAATCGCAAGCCAAACTAACAACAGCTTCCAGGTAGACTCATGTCCATGAGTTTCTGTTACGTGTTAAGCATTCTTTACTTAGTCTGAGTTTGACATAAAAAAAAACTCGGTATGACACTACGAGTGCCTTCTAGATCAAGGAACTAACCTAAAAAAGAAACAATGTTAAAAATTGATTTATCTATAAACTTATCTTTCTATATTAAAAAGAAAATACATCAATCTTGTGACGTTTGCTCTAAGTATTGCAATCTGAGCACGCACTTGTTTGGGGAGGCGACGGAAAAGTAAATCGCTCGAACTAAGTCTGGGTCTGTTTGTCTTCTCTTCCACATTATTCTTTTTATTTAATTCTATTTTTTGATAACTCCTTTTATAGACGTTCAGAAGCGTTACTTCTCCATCAACTGCAAATAATTTTTGTCACGTTTTTCGCCAGCAAATATTCTGGATAGTCTCTCTCTCTCTCTCTCTCTCTCTCTCTCTCTCTCTCTCTCTCTCTTTGTATCTTTCATTCTTTCCGTTTGTCGACAGCAAATATTCTGGATAGTCTCTCTCTCTCTCTCTCTCTCTCTCTCTCTCTGTATCTTTCATTCTTTCCGTTTGTCGACAGCAAATATTCTGGATAGTCTCTCTCTCTCTCTCTCTCTCTCTCTCTGTCTTTGTATCTTTCATTCTTTCCGTTTTTCGCCAGCAAATATTCTGGATAGTCTCTCTCTCTCTCTCTCTTATTGTATCTTTCATTCTTTTCGTTTTTCGCCAGCAAATATTCTGGATAGTCTCTCTCTCTCTCTCTCTCTCTCTCTCTCTCTCTCTCTCTCTCTCTCTCTCTTTGTATCTTTCATTCTTTCCGTTTGTCGACAGCAAATATTCTGGATAGTCTCTCTCTCTCTATCTCTCTCTTTTTGTATCTTTCATTCTTTCCGTTTTTCGCCAGCAAATATTCTGGATAGTCTCTCTCTCTCTCTCTCTCTCTCTCTCTCTCTCTCTCTCTCTCTCTCTCTCTCTCTCTTTGTATCTTTCATTCTTTCCGTTTGTCGACAGCAAATATTCTGGATAGTCTCTCTCTCTCTCTCTTTTTGTATCTTTCATTCTTTCCGTTTTTCGCCAGCAAATATTCTGGATAGTCTCTCTCTCTCTCTCTCTCTCTCTCTCTCTCTCTCTCTCTCTTTGTATCTTTCATTCTTTCCGTTTGTCGACAGCAAATATTCTGGATAGTCTCTCTCTCTCTCTCTTTTTGTATCTTTCATTCTTTCCGTTTTTCGCCAGCAAATATTCTGGATACTCTCTCTCTCTCTCTCTCTCTCTCTCTCTCTCTCTTTCTCTCTCTCTTTCTTATTTTGTATCTTTCATTCTTTCCGTTTGTCGACAGCAGAAACAGAAATTGCGAATAAGCCAGTGAAATAGATAAAGATACAAAGAAAGTGACGTTGAAGAAAATTACAAAAAGAAAGCTTGAGAGAGAAAGAGAGAGAGAGAAAGAGAGAGAGGGAGAGATTGAGAAAAGGAAACAGAAAAAAATTAATGAGTGAAGTTAAGACAAAAAGAAAGATACAGAGCGAGTGTAAAGTTAGTAACAAAGAGGGGCGATGAAAAGGGATAGATGGAATACTGCTGTCATATATGGTCAGGTTGCCTCTGCTGTTCATCTCTGTGTTCTCGACAGACTCCAAAGGAGAATCTGTAATGTGATAGGCCCTAACTTGGCAGCTCGACACCAGTCACATTCTCACGGACAGGACGTGGCTTCCTTCCTTTTTTCTATTCTACAAATATTTTCATGGCTTCTGCTCTGACAAACTTAAATTACTAATGCCACTGCCACAAGAACTTAGTCGTGCAACCAGACTGGTAACAAGTTCCCAGCAATATACAGTTTGATCAACCAAATGCAGCCGACAATTCTACTCTATCAGCTTCTTTTCTCGCACTTCCTGCCTATGGAATTTTCTTCCATATTCTTGTTTCCTGACGGCTACAACCTCCAGGAATTTAAATGCAACGTCAATACTCATCACTTATCGACTTGACTCCAGTTTTTTTCTACATCACCCTGTATATCTTTTCCTTTCTCTCTACCTTCGCAACTGTCTCCACACCTGTGTTCCCATCCTTCTCTTGATCTTTCTCTGACACCCCCTGTAAGTGGTCCGTCTTTCTCTTCACTCTCCTCCCTGTTTATACTTTTACTCTTATGTAGCCCCCTGCGCATCAGTGGCAGTACCACCTCGCTTGGGGGTGAAACGATTACAAATAAAAAATAAATAAAAAAATAAATAAAGAGAAAGAGAAAGGGAATGTGCAAAATAGAGAAATCGACAGAGACAAGACACAGGGAGTGAGAGAGAATATGATACAGAGAGAGAGAGAGAGAGACAGAGAGAGAGAGAGTAGGAGAGAGAATATAAGTGAGATACAGAAAAAGCGAAAGAGATAAAAGTTTAGCAAGAGAGAGGATTAGTCATAAATATCGAATGAGAATGAGTCAGAGATGAAGAGAATGATGCATTGAGAAACTGAGTGTGGAAGAGAAAAAAGAGGAGAATGGATGAACTTTGGATAATGAAAAAGAGAGAAAGAATAATATAGAGATTAGACTAAACTATCGCCCGGTTCATACTCCACCCCCGTCTATTGTACAGGTGTAGAGGCTCATCTCTTGTTCCCTGTTCAGGATGTGGTTTCCGGCTTTCTCTTTTCCAATCTTTTCACTTTTCTTTTTCTTTTTCATTTTTTTTCCTCAATTGAAGTAGACTAAACTATCGCCCACTTCACACTCCACCCACATCTATCGTACAGGTGTAGAGGCTCATCCCTTGTTCCCTGTTCAGGATGTGGTTTCTGGCTTTCTTTTTTCCAATCTTTTCACTCTTACGTAGCCCCCTGCACATCAGTGGCGTTATCGCCTTGCTCGGGGTGATATGATTAAAAAATATATACCCAGAAAGATAATGAAGGCGAGGAAAAGTGAGCAAAAACTATAGAGAATGAAAGAGGTAGAGTGTGTGTGTGAGAGAGAGTATATTCTGATAAGTTTATATATAAGTTGGTAGTAAAGACCGTGAATTGAGCCGAAGTATCTTCTCTATTGCGTCTTTAACGAGCTGAGGTTGCCTCGCATTTGTTTCTCTCTCCATGTGCGTGACAGGAGGGATATATATATCAGACTTGATGTTCACTTCCTTAGCTTCATACCGCAAAAAGTAGATCCGGGAACACTTATGGCAACATTTGACATCAGTAGCCTATATAGCAACATGCACCATGAGTTTTGGTAAACAGGCAATTTCCTTCTAAACTGAAAAAAATCCAGAAAAACTACACCCCAGATTCACCAAGAAATTCATCATCGATAGTATAGATCTAATTCTTAACAACAACATCTTTGAATTTGACAAGAATATCTACATCCAAGCCCAAGGTACTTCAATGAAGAAAATGGCACCAACATATGTCACCCTAACATTAGCTTATCTAGAGGAAACCCTATAAGAAAGGATAAAACAAATGAATGGAGATATTTTGAAAACCTACGTCATTAAGTCTTGGAAACGATACATGTATACTTGCTTCATTCTCTATAAATCCTCATGAGGATATATTAAACAATTTCACGCCCTACTCCAGAACTTACACCCGAAAATCAAATTTGCCCAAGAAAAGAGTTTCCACGAATTACCACTGTTAGACATACTTATTAGCAGTAGAAATAACCACATAAATTACACATATTTACCACAAACTTACAGACACCCAACAGTATCTTCATTTTAAGAGCCATCTCCCAAAACCCTGCCTAAAATCCATCTCCTGTTCAATAGCACTTAGGATTTGCACTATAGTGGCCGACTAACATCACCGAAAAACCCGCTGAAAAGAAGTACGTGAAACTCTAAAAAAAAAACAAGGTTGCCCCACAACACTTATAAACAATAGTTTTGAACTGGCAGAACAAATACCTCTAGACCAACTACGAAACCCAAAGAAATGCCATATCGAGAAGACGTTAGCACATGTCTCAACATATAACAAAAATAACGCAGAATTATTCACAGAAATTAAAAAAAATTTAGAACTACTGAACAAAAGTGATAGAATAAAAAACATATTAAAAATGATAAAAATAACTAAGAGCAAACACCAACCAAAAAACCTGAAACACACATTAATCTCATCCAACTATAGCCAACACACGACACAGGGGATTACAAAAATAACAATAACAATTGTGGGGTTTGTGATATTATTATAGAAGGAAACACCTACACTTCTGAAAACCCCACTAAGATATTCACAATAAACAAAAATTTGAACTGCGACTCCAAAAATATGGTATATGCACTCAAGTGAACAAAATGTAATAAATCTTATAAAGGAATCATACAAGCTCTAACCAACAGAGTATCTTTTCATAGAAGCAACATCAAAATTTCAAACAAAAGAAAACTCTTTGTATCACAACATATCTTTTAAAAAATCAAGGCAAATTTAAAATTATGCTATTATATCAGACAGACAAGTACTCTTACCTACAAATACAAGAAAAAACTTCATAAACAAATTTAAACCAGCACTTAATAGATCATAACCCCCCTACGCACACACAGACACACAACACGCGCACAGACGGACCACATAGGGTCACACACACACACACACACACACACACACACACACACACACACACACACACACATTTTAATAGACATAATAACAAGAACAAACGCAGTGACACACATGAAACTCTGTACAAAATAGGAAGTATATATGTATGTGTACATATGTGTGTCTATGCATATATAAATAAAAAAAAAACAAAGAAATAATAACAAAACCTTCTTCTGTTAAATATTTAACTCATCCGAAATCATTTTATTACCCCTTAAAACGAAAAGAGATTCCCTAACGGGAGTATGATGTGAAATACTACCATACGCAAACAAGAGGATGACTGACAAACACTAAAAAGAACACTTGTACGTCCTCTTTTTATTTAAAAAAATTCACTCGATGGAATCACGGTTACATCCATATATATATATATATATATATATATATATATATATGAAATGATTTATTTTAACATTATTTTTGATCGATACTCGTATTTAAGTAGATATTCTTTTTTTATAATCAAACAGTATTATATATTTATTTCTACCGGCCGGATTATTTGCGATAAATTTTTGTTACGAAAATGTGTGTTATTCGCGACCCTATCCACATAGGGGAACCCACCATGTTATCTGCCACGTCTTAAACTTCTCGACCACGAATGACGATCAGTCTAAACGAATCCTATAACACAATTTTCGAATTCATCGTAATAACCATCTCTTCGCTGAAATGTATCGTAATGTCAAACAAATGTAAACATGTTATGGAAATTAACAAAGATTGACGAAATTATTCGAACCTACGACCCCTAAATTTAATATCTGTAACCAGTTTCGTTAATCTTCGTTAATTTTCCGTAACTTAGATAGATAGATAGATAGATAGATAGATAGATAGATAGATAGATAGATAGATAGATCTCTCTTTATTATAATAGAGAAAGCTTTTGTTCTCCTTTTCTTTCAATTCGAATCACTCCTTCCATTTCTTACTTTTTTTTTTTTGTCCGGTTTCATTGGTCTATATCGCTTTGTTTAAAATGAAGCAATAAAAATTCATCACCAATAAAGATATTTGAAACTGACTTATTCTTGCTATTTGAAACTGTTGCATTCGCGGCTAAATTAAACGATAACTTCTATGTACATGTGTTTATTTATATACGTTTTAAACATTATTGTCATTGATGACCGACTTATGTCACCCATTTTAAATTTCTTTTACTTTATTTCCGAAATGATCACACTTAGAAATAGCGTTGCACTCACACGTTTCTGTAATATCGGATGAGTTCAGAGTTCAAAGGATAATGTTATTTTATCGATACGATCTTAAGAGACTAAACAGAATATTATCTTTTGAAAGGCTGGACTCAAATTATTTTCAAGTGAATGGCTTCATTTTGCTGACAGTCGTCTGGGACTACACTTGACTGTAAACTTTGTTTTATTTATTTATTTATTTATTTGTAGTTTTCGCGAAATAGAAGACAAATGAGTTACTCAGAGTCGAGGGTTACTGAATGATGATGTTAAATATGGATAACTGTGGAAGAGTGTAGTTGTTGTAGTAGTAGTAGCGGTAGTAGTGGGTACCCTTTTATTTCTCATGATAAAAGGTAGCGTCCTGTTTGGTCAAAATTTAGACCTTTTGTGATGAAACTGGAATGTCTTCTCCATAGCGCAGGCATATAGAGTCAGTGCACCGCCCAGACTAAATGGAATATTGTAATGATCGGGAAAAGAACCCTCACGCGATTTTATTCCACGAAGTAGCGTTTCTTTAGAAGAAGCTGTCCGAGTGGAGCTTCTTCTTACTAATTTAATGCAAAGGGAAGTAGGATGATTCAGTCCATTTGGTCTTAGTTACAAAGTTCAAAAATCGTGGATTTAGTCAGATTTTCTTGTGGAAATAGCGTTAGACTAGCAAGCAGCTCGCGTCGTTTTCGAATGAGACAAATAGTTTGTCGTGTGCAAAATAATGCATCAACCCCCAGCCTCAAGGCCACATAAACGCCTTCATAATCAGCCATGGCTGGAATGTCTTTAGTGAGTATCCCCATCCCAGATGTTGCTGGATTTTGGCTTGGTTTACGGCATATCAACCCCCTTGGGGGGTCATTTAATACCGAAGCATTAGTTGTTTTTGTATGGAAAAATGTATTATGGCAATAACTTTCTTCAAAAACGTATCTTTCTTGGTAACATTTTTCCTAAATTAAAACGTATCTTTGTTAGGAAACTTTTTCCTTCAACTTGAATATTTTTCCTTCAAAAAACCTTTTCTTGGTAATATTTTTCATTCAAAAACTTTTATGTATATATTTCATAAAAATCTGTGTTTTATCCCCTGCTTGAAGGGTTAACTATTTGCCCAGGGTTAGGGTAGACCTCGGAACAACATCAATTAAGAGATGGTTCCATGCTCCTCACAACCTCGAAATCGGAGGCCTTGCTGCATGATGCAGTTTACCATCATACCCAGGTCCAGATATTGCTAGAGTATTGCAATTTGGTTTGATTTTAATTTTCTAAGAATAAGAGGAGAGCAATATAAGTGAATGAGAAATGATTGAATCCCTTTAGCAATGGATCGTTTATAAATGTTTAACTTTAAGTTTGTGGAGAATTTGAGTCCGAGTAGAAGAAAGGTACTGTCCCTGGTGTTTTTTTTATCTGGAAAAACGGCTTGAAGAATTAGCGAGTCAAGTTTGAATTCCAATCGAGTTCGTTACGTGCTGGCACCCCTGCGAAAAGTTTAAATCCATCATTTCTCCCGCTAACTCATCAGTTATTAGCAAACATCAAGACAGACTAAATCTTATAGCCTTGGATGGCAACCGTTTTAGAAGGACCACCCTTGATTCAAAACCGATCCAAACCATATTCCATAGTCTACGGTTGTTGGTCAAGAACTTGGAGCGATGGGCGCCGCCAAGCGAATTAAAATCCCACTTAAAAGATCATTAGGAGAAAGATGCAAAGGTTGATTCCTTAACTCCCAGGTCCCCTGCCTCTACGATTGAAGAAATTGAGGTTCGAATGATCATGATTCCTTCGACATATAGACATAACTAAATCTAATTTCTGCTGTATTTCAGATATTATGAGTCGAGATTCTTCATTATATTTTTTTTTAGATAAACATGGTTCAGCAGATCCCATTGTTGGGAAACATAGTTGATTTTTTCTTGACATATTCGACGGATTTTGAATTTTAAAGTTGTCCTTGATGGACCCCCCGTCCAATGCTATAAATACCATTCTATCCTGGTATTTAGTCCATAGTAATCAAAATGGAAAAAAAATGAAGTTATGATTTTCCCAATAGAATAATGCAATAGGAATTCACAAGACTAAGAATTTAAGCTCTGCTCACCCATAGCGTTTACGTTGCCCGTAAGTCCCCTTGGGTTATTCTTTTTCTACGCATTGTGTCCGTTTAAGATCACTGCTCTACCCAACATCATATATTTTATAGTTCCTACGTACGTGTGTTCTTTTGCCAAACCTCCCACCTTATTTCTTCTCTCCATGTACACAAGCACGCCAGTTAGGTTGCCTGTTGCTTTCTTCTGTCCCTTTTGCCCTGGATATGTCTTGTGAGTGTTAATTTCTACAAGCTCCCCTTTTTATTGGGATGTGTGTTGTGGTGCTTGGAATGTCAGCTCGTAATGAGAAATTCGAGATTTGAGCTCGAATACCAGTTGAATTCGTTACATTCACTTATGCGCAAATATCTTTGAGAAATTCGTCCTGCTGTTTGACCCATAGCTGGAGGAAGATACGAAGGATTAATAACTTTCTCAAGGGTATTTGTCCGTAAGTGAATGCAACGAATTCAACTGGAATTCGAAAACATTCAGGTAAGCTTCCCTATAGGGTTTAAACAAATTATTTATTTGAAAACAATGTTTCCGAAATCCCCATTCGACTTCAAAGCCATATGACAATCTTTTTATCAGTAGTCAAATGTTTAGAAGCATGTAGCAAACTGTTTAATTACATATTGATTTTGCGCTTTTATGTATTTTGATTGGAAATAATAATGAGTTCTCAACTATTTGAATTAAAAACGATCGCTAATTGTAAAAAAAACATACTAGGTAGCGTTGAGTACAACAAGTAAAAAAATCGAGTTCTTTCCTCAAGATGAACTTCAATGATAATCTGCAGGAATTCACATCCTGTTGTCATTGGATGAAGCCGTTATTCTCTTATCTTCACTGCAATGGCTTTAATGGCGTCGTTCTGTTATGAAACCATGCCGATTTACGATTAATTTAGATATTGACCTGTTTTAATTGCTTTTTATAATTTCGGTCGTGTTTTTTTCTTTTCATTTTCATCTAATCGATTGGTTTTGATTATTTATTACCAACTATTGATAATCATTGGCTATGAATATTTTATGCTCGCGTGACGGCCATTATAATCTCTCTGTAAGAGGAGACTGTTGAAAGAAAGTAGGAGGTGGGCGGGAGTGAAAATGAGTAGTTGGATGAGAAGAATGAGTAAGAGAGAAAGAAGAGAGGGTGGGATTATGAAACACAATGAAGAGAGGGAAAACGGGTGACGGCGAAGTAGAGAAAGGAGATAAAAAAAGAAAACAATACAAAGAAAAGAACAAAGAAAAAGGGAGAAGAATTATAAAGATAGAGAAGAAAGTTACGAAAGGAAAAAGGGTGGTAAAGAGAGAAAAAGAAAGAAAGAATGGGAAAGAAGAGAGAAAAAATAATTAAAGGAAGAAAAAGAGAAGAATAGAATAAAAAAAGATATACAAAGATCGAGAAGAAAGGAAGAATGAGGGTGAAGAAGAAGAAGAAGAAGAAGAAGTAAAGGTTTGAAGAGGAGAAGAAATACAATGATGGATGAGAGAAATACGAAAAGAAAAATGGGGTTGAAAAAAATAGAAGAAGGAAAGAATGAGGGAAAAAAGAGAATATATAAAGAAAGAAAAAAAAAACAGAAAAAGGAAAGAAGAAAAGGGTGAAGAAATCTAAAGGAATAAATACAAAGATCGATAGGAGAGAAAGGAAAGGAAGAATGATTGGGGTAGAAGGAAGAAGAAAGAAAAATGAGGGAGAAAATAGAAAGAAAACAAGAAAGAAGGAAAGTAAGAAAGAAAAGGAGAAGAAATCCAAAGGTGAATAATAGTGACATGAATTAAAGAATGAGGTGAAAAGAAAGAAAGAAAGAAAGAAAGAAAGAAAGAAAGAAAGAAAGAAAGAAAGAAAGAAAAAGGAAAGAAGAAAAGGGTGGAGAAAGCCAAAGAAATAGATACAAAGATCGACAGGAGAGAAACAAAAGGAAGAATGATTGGGGTAGAAGGAAGAAGAAAGACAAATGAGAGAGAAAATAGAAAGAAAGAAAGAAAGAAAGAAAGAAAGGGCGAAAAAATCCAAAGGTGAATAATAGTGACACGAATTAAAGAATGAGGAGAAAAGAAAGAAAGAAAAAAAGAAAGAAATAACAGAAGGAAAGAAAAAAGGGTGGAGAAATACAAAGAAATAAAAATATACAAAGAACGATAAAAGAGAAACGAAAGGAAAAATGATTTGGGGAGAGAGAAGAAAAAATGAGACAGAAAAAAGAAGAAAGAAAGAAAGAAAGAAGAAAAACAGAGGTGGAAAAGAGTGAGACGAAAGGAAGAATGGGATAAAGAGAGTAGAAGAAAAAAAAAAGAATATTGGAGAAAAACAAAGTGGGAAAAGCGACAGAAGAGAAAACGTGAGAAAAGACAGGCTACAAAAAGAACGTGAGCTAAGAGATATAAAAGAAAGATAACGAGAAGAAGAAAAAGAGAGAAAAAAATTAAAATAGTACACTGAAGAGAAGTAAACAAAAAAACGGCTTTAAAAAAAAAGAGAGGAAGTGAATGTTGACACAAAATGTCGATTCAGGAAAGAAAGTGGAGGAATAAGAAGAGGTAAAAAGAAAAATGGTATTAAAAAGACAG
This sequence comes from Ascarosepion bandense, assembly GCA_037127315.1. Taxonomy (NCBI): domain Eukaryota; kingdom Metazoa; phylum Mollusca; class Cephalopoda; order Sepiida; family Sepiidae; genus Ascarosepion; species Ascarosepion bandense. Next base: position 5,765,273 of record JBBBDQ010000398.1, read on the forward strand.
ACGGAAGAATAGAAAAGAAAGAGAGGAGTTAGAAAAAACAAATATTAGAGAAAGAAAGCTTCGATTGAAATCGATTTCTAATGTTGTTGTTAAGTCAGAATGTCAGGAATTCAAATTGAGTTGAATTGACGTGATATATTTCCAATCAATTTAACTTACATGAATTTTTCAATTGGCTTCGATTACATGGTATTTACTTGAAATGTACACAACGCATCCATTTCATCATATTTCACTTCTTTTTTTCCCTTATCCTTTCCGTTCTCATTTTCTCTTATTTATTCTTTATTCTTTCCTTGCTTATATTCTTATTCTACTTCCTTTTTTGTCATTTCTTTCTTTTCCTAATTCTTTCTTTTATTTCTCTTTTCTGACATTTTTTTTATTTTCTACTATTTACTAGTTATTTTACTATTTACATTTTTCTAACTATTGCCTTCATCTTTGTTACCATTTGTATGACGTTTCGGCCGCTGTAGGCTCCGGCATTCTTTAGGTGCTAGAAATTTCAAACCGAACCTTTTATTACGATCACTGGGGTACATCATTCTCATGCGAAGTCTTTCTCTTTAAGTTACTTGTTCTCTACTGTTGTAGCCTGGTATTGAACTCACAACACTTTGGGTCAAGCCACTGGAACTAACCAACGACTATATCAACTGGTCCATGTGTTCTTAGGGACACATAACCCAGTGTCATATAGAGGCGTTAGAGGGAGATAAATTATGACTACCAAAAAGTTGCTTCGCACAAGGAATGAGAATGATATACTCCAGTGATTGTAATAAAGTGTTCAGTTCGAAATTTCTAGCATCTGAAAAAGTCTGCAGCGTAGAACAACCGAAACGTCGTAATAAATAAGTAAGATGAGGACAATAGTCTGAATAATGTAAATAGTTTAAATACTACCTCATCTCAGAAATATAGACAAATATTCTTTCTTTCGTGTCACTCTTCTCTTCATTTGTCTCTCTTTAGTTTTTGCATGATTGTTTTTTTCTTTTCATCTTTTATTTTATCTTTTTTAATTTTCTCTCGAATATTCCTTGTTTCTCTCTGTTTTCCCTTTATTTTCAGCATTTTCTCTCTTTCTTTCTTGGTTTCTGTCGATCTTTCTTTCTTTCTTTTGCTCCCTATTCTCTTTCTTTGTCTCTATTTTTGCTTGCTTGATTGTTTATTTCTTTTTGTCTTAATAATTTCCTTAATTTTTCTCTCGAATTCAAATGCAAACTACGGGGCGGAGAAACTAAAAGAAAACAATTAAATAAATTTGAATACATGGGAAGTGTTCTGACAGAGGATCGAAAGTGCGACATTGAGATCCAAAGACGCATTGGCATCGCCAAGAACGCATTTCAAAAACTAACTTCCCGACTGTAGAATTCCCTTTCACATGATTGCTTCCCCGACGCCTACAATCTCCAGGAGTTTAAATGTAAGGTCAACAGACACCTCCTAACACACTAACTTGCTCCCATTCTTTCAAACACTCTTCCCATCTGCCCAACCCTCATTCTCGGTATCCTTACCCATCTATCACCTTCCTTCTGACATTTCCTACATCTAACCACCCCTCTATACCTTCCCCTATGTAGCCCCATGCGCAATAGTGGCAGTGGAATGCCTTGTTTGGGGTGAAATGATTAAAAAAAAAAAAACTAACCAAAGTATTGAGGGACAGGAAAATCACATTGGAAACAAAGAAAAGCGTGCTGGATTGCTATGTGACATCTGTCATTCTGTACGGAAGTGAATATTAGACAATCTTCTCAAGGAAGAAGAAAAGGATTGAGGCATCCGAAATGTGGTTTGACAGAAAGTTGCTGAGGATATCATGGACTGAGCAGGTGAAGAACATTGAGGTGTAGGAGAAGATACAAACGAAAAGACAACTCATACTTGATATCAGAAAGAGACAGGTTCATGGGAAACGTAATGAGGATGGAAGGCCTGGAGAGTTTAATACACACAAGTCAGATAGATAGAGAGTCAAAGAAAGCAGCGTGAGACATATTTGATAGGCTTGAGCAAATGGATGGCGGAGCGGTGTTTAGGAAAGATATCATGAGAAAAATATTGAGAGACAAGAGACAGGACTAAGTGGAAGTCTGTGATCGCCTACGTCCTGATGTGACATGACACAGGAAGAAGAAGAATTCTTTGTTTATCTCTTTTTATATCTTTTTTTCATCTTTTTTCTTTGTTTCTATTGATCTACGTCGCTTTCTTTTTTTTTCTTTCTTTCGTTTTCTATCTTTCTTTTGTTTCTCTGTTCTCTTACTTTTTCTCACTTTGTTTTTGCTTGTTTCATTGTATAATACTTTTCGATCGTGCCAGTTCTTCATTTTATTTTTATTTCTATTCCTTCCTACTTTTTTTCTTCAACACTCTGTGTTTCTCTCGCTTTTCTTCTTTCTTTCTTTCTATCTTTCTTTTGTTCCTCTTACTTTTCCTCCCTTTATTTTTTACCTGATCGATTTTATTTTCCTTCTCTATTCCTTCCTACTTTTTTTCTTCAACACTGTGTTTCTCTCGCTTCTCTTTATTTTCCTCGTTCTTTTCCTTTTTTCTTTCTTTCTGTCTTTCTTTCTTTCTTTCTTTCTTTCTATTTCTCTTTCTTTTGATCCTCTTACTTTTCCTCTCCTTATTTTTTGATTGATTATATTTTTCTTCTCTATGGTCTTTTTCGTCTCTGTTTTTCCTTTCATTTTTTCTCTATCTCTTTCAGATAGTTCTCTTGAATATTTTTTGTTTCTCTCGCTTTCTGTCTCTCTCTCTCTCTCTCTCTCTCTCTCTCCATTCTCATCCATCTTTTCCGCTTTCTTTCTTTTGTTTCTCTCTTCTTTTACCTCGCTTCTCTTTCTTTTTGCTTGATTGATTGTATATTTCTTTTCTCTCCTCATTTTTTTAATCTCCAGCTCTCATTTCCTTTTATTTTTTCTGTAATTTCTCTAATATTATTTGTCTCCAATTTTATCTTTCTTTTTCTTTCATTTTTTTTCATTTATTTAATTATTTTGCTTTCTTCCATTGTCAGTCTTTGTTTTTTTTGTTTTGTTTTGTTTTTTTAATCATATTAGCCCAAGCAAGGCGGTAATGCCACTGAAGCGCAGGGGGCTCGTAAGAACGAAAAGATAGGAAAAGAGAAATCCGGGAATCACATCCTAAACAGGGAACAAGGTATGAGCCTCTACACCTGTTCAATAGATGTGGGTGGAGTGTGAACCGGGCGATAGTTTATTCTATCTACTCCAATTATTTTATCGCTTTTAACTTTCATTCTTTCATTCTTTCTTTCTTTTTTTCTTCTTTATTCTTTCAGTTTTCTTTCTGTTGGCTATAGTTTTTTTTATCTTCGATGAATTTATTTTTTACTTTTTCATCTTCTTTTTTTCAGTATTTCTATCTTAATCTTTTTTCTCTTCTTACGTATTTCCTACATTTTTCATTCATTCATTCATTCCTTCGATTTTTTCATGTTTTCTTACTTTATATTTTTCTTAACCTACATTTCTTCCGTCTTTTTTGCATTTTTGGCATTTACATCATTCTTTTTTCTTTTCTATTTCTCCCTCTACTCTCCTCATTTTTCTTTTTCATACTTTTCCTTTTTTTTTCCTCTTAATTTCTAGTTCGCTTTTCTCTCCTTTCTATTTTTTCTAACTCTCCTCTTATTTCTTTTTCACATTCTTTCCCTTTCCTTTTCTTATTTCCACCTTTGTCGTCTCTCTTTGTTCTTTTTTTTATCTCGCTTTTTTCTCTTACCATCCGCCTGTGCATTGAATTCTGCTATCACATCTGGTTGGATGGCGCTGCTATTCATCAGAAAATCTACAATGTGATCGATGCCGACCTGGTAGCTCAGATCCAATCACATTCTTCCCTACGTAATGTGGCTACCCTCTGTCACTTCGACAAATTCTTTCACGGTTTCTGCTCTAATGAGCTTGTCTCCCTGGTGCCCCCGCCCTCTACATGCATTTACTCGGGTTATTAGACTAGCAACGAGGTTAGATTGTTTTACATTGAAAGCAATCAAATGTAACCACAACTGCTATTCTAATAGCTTCTCTTCTCGCACATCCCGTTTGTGGAATTCCCTTTCGTTGAATACCCTTGGGAAAGGTATTAATCCGTCTCTTCCTTCCAGTTACGGGTTAAATAGCAGAACAGATTGGGTTCTATAGCCTCGGTCAGTAACCAGTCTACCGCAGAAAGCAATGGCAACCTACTGCGGGATAATCTTCTGCCCAGTCAGTCATGTCTCTTTCGAGACATTATCGCCCAAGCGTGTATCACGTATGGCACTTGACTGTTTATTCCTTCCAGTTATGGCTTAAATAACAGGACAGATTGGGTTCTATAGCCTTCGTCGGCAACCAGTCTACCACAGAAAGCAATGGCAACCTACTGCGGGATAATTTTCTACCCAGTCAGTCATGTCTCCTTCGAGACATGATCGCCCAAGCGTGTTTCACGTATGCCACTTAACTGACTGATACTTGCTTCCCTGACTGCTACAATCTCCAATAATTTAAATGTAATGTCAATTGCCATCTCCTCTCTCTCTCTGACTTGCATCCTTTTCCCTAATAACCCTTGTATTATGATCTTTTTTCCGTCCACTCTCATGCAGCTCTCTTCACATCAGTGTTCTCATTCTTCTCCTACCCAATTTTGACGTCTCCTGTAGCTTGTCCCTTTTTTTCATCACTCTTCTCTTATGTAACCCTCTGCGCACCAGTGGTAGTACTGTTTTGCTTGGGTTGAAATGATAATAAAAAAAATCAGTTCCACGTCATTTGTGCTTTTGTGTATATTCTTCCTCTGTTGTTTTGTATTTTCAATGTTCTCTCCGTTTTAGTTTCTGTCGATATTCCTTATCAATTTTTATTCCTCCATTTTTCTAGCTTCCCCTCCTTTCTTTTTACATTTTTTAATCCAATCTAATTGTTTCAACTCGCTTAGATTCCATAACTGATATACCATTGAGATCCTCCCGTTTGACCCCGTCGTAATCTGTCTTATTCGAAATTAATTCAAAAGATAACAGCTTTGTACATTTTTAAAATTAATCTTCTATATAATTCTCAGATGATATACAAATAATAGAGACCTTTTCGAAGCCTCCTGGTTTTTATGTTCTGTGTACAAACAGATCATTGGCGATCATAGCTCACCACTATTCACTGTCCTTTATAACTCTTAATAAAGTATGCCATTTGATGTCTCCTAAAACTTGTTCCGTCATCCATTTACTCAAGATCATTTTCTATGGTATACATAGTTTTTCTTTATCCCTTTTGCTTTTAATTTGTCCTGTGAGTACCAAATTTTCCAATCTCTCTGTTCTCATTATGCGCGCTAAGAATTTCAGTCGTCTCTTCATGATGTTAATTATACTTCTGTATTACGTTGAATGTCTTCTAAAACTTTGGGAAGATTGTCCAGCGTTCACACTTAATACGTAACGGTCCAGTAACCTTTTTCTTGGTTTCCAAATACTGCTGTTTCTTAATGCTTTGCGTAACTCTTGAAGGAAATGTTTTGCTATCCCAATCAGCTTTCGGATTTAATAAGAGAGAAAGAGAATAAAAAACAGAAGTGAATGAAGACAGAGAGAACGAGTGACAATGCAGAAAAGATGGAAAGTACAAAGAGAGATGTAGAACTATATATATCGGGATACATTCAAATAATCTGAGTGAGGGGATATGCCATCATTGTATACAAAGCGATAGAATGAGAAAATGAGAGAGGGTATGTGAGAGAGGGAGAGAGAGTGGGATCATTTAATTTGCAAAGACAGTGAGAAGGAATTCAAAAAGTATAGAGAAGGAGAGGTCTACAGAGAAAATTTCAAGAAAGCAAATAGATTAAAACATAGAGGGTAATAGACATTAAGTAAAAGCAACATGAGAGAGAATGAGTGAGAGAGAAATAAATAAAGAGAGAAAAATGAGAAATATAGGGAAAATCAATATGGTAGAAAATTCTGCACCTTGATTAAGTGTCCATATCAGCAGATGGATTGTGAGTTTTTATTTTATTTTTTTTTTTTGCTATCAAGTAGCGTCCGACAAAATGCATTCTGCCTTCTCGTAAGATTGTAGAAATATCAGGGATGGGTCCACACAGATGTTGTAACCAAGTGAAGTAAGTATATCTCTCAGCATTTACTGGAAGGTTGTCTCCAAGGGATGTTAAGTATAACTCTCATCATCTGAGTGTAGACGCCATCAAGCTTAGACTCTAGGGTTTAAAATTGTAGAAATATCAGGGATGGGTCCACACAGCTGTGATTTAGTTGAATGTTGTCTCCAAGGGATGATAAGTATAACGCTCAGCATCTCAGTGTAGACGCCATCAAGCTTAGACTCTAGGGTTTAAAATTGTAGAAATATCAGGGATGGGTCCACAGAGCTGTGATTTAGTTGGATGTTGTCTCCAAGAGATGTTAAGTATAACTCTCAGCATCTGAGTGTAGACGCTATCAAGCTTAGACTCTAGGGTTTAAAATTGTAGAAATATCAGCGATGGGTACGTAGTTGTGATTTAGTTGGATGTTGTCTCCAAGAGATGATAACTCTCAGTATCCGAGGATAAACTCCATCAACCATAGACTCTAGGCTTTAAGATTATATAAATAACAGGCATGGCCACATAGAGCGGTGATTTAGTTGAATGTTGTCTCAAAGAGGTGATAAGTATAGCTATCAATGTAGGTTTAATCAAATGTCTTAGTTAACGTACAAACAGTGGCACCGTAGCTTAACACCGGCTCCACAGTGTCTCAAAATAAAATTCATTTGAGATTGTCTGGTAAATTAGATTTCCAAACTAAATCCATTTTATTCAATGAGACCCAGACTTTATCTCTGAAAATTTTTATATCCTTTTCATTAGAATATTTTTCGTTTCCTCTGTGTAAAATATTCGACAGATTTTACAGATCTAGATGAGGTTTAGACATATTTTCCTCTAGTATTTCTGTCAAATGAGTTGCCGAATTAAGATATAGAAGATTATCGTTGCATTGACGTTTTAAATGCAATATCTATTCTGGCTTCTAATAATTCAAGGCGTAAGCGCCACTAGATGTGTAGATGTTTACGAATTGTGGTCGTTGTATAGAGATGAAAGATCAATACGTGTAAGAAATAATTGGATCAGTTGCCAGAGAATAAAACCGTAATTTTACACATCGACGAGAGTCCTCGGTGAAAGCTAACGCAAGATCCAGATTCCACTCACAAAATATGGCAGTAAAGTAGACCCGATACGATACAGGTGACGATTAAGAGCTGCATTAAGGTCCGGTTCCCTGGATAATAGCGGAATGACGCTAACGCATAAAATGATTGCAGTCGTTAATTAGTAGACAAACAAGCGTGGAAGGAATATAAGTGTCGTCTACCCAGAATAATCAGAACTTTTTGAGTCAGAAACATCACGACTAACCTGGTTGCTAGGCAGCGATAAAAACTCGCTCAAAATCGAGGAGCAAGTGGAACATGTGACGATCTGATTTTTCCAGTCCTGACTTTAACAGAAGAGTTGTGGTATAATGGCTATCGGTAGAGCCGAGTTCGAATTCTAGTTGAATTCGTTCTATTCACTTACGGGCAAATACGCTTGGAAAATATGAGACCATTTCTTTTTCCTCCAGCTATGGGTTAAAGCGCAGAACAGATTGGGTTTTATAGCTATGGTTGGCAACCAGTCTACTGCAGAAAGAAATGTCATTCTACTGCAGAAAAATCATCTGCCGTATTAGTCATGAATCAAAAGAGACATGATCGCCTAAGTAATCAAAAATTCAAAGGTTTGTAAATTATCTGATCTGGGGAATAATTTCGAGAAGAAGTGTATTTTTATAAAAAAAAAAATTTGCAAACTGGCTAGCAAAAGAAAAATAGACATTGTTTTGATAAATATTTGATTGTTGTTAAAGTTAAAAGTGCGGGCAAAACTCCCCGTGTCAGGAAAATATTTGATTGTTTTGAAACCAGCGTAGCCAAGATCAAATAATGTGTGCATTACCCTGAAATGGTAAAAAAACAATGTGTCAAAATATGACGTATTCGTTTATTTAAGAGACATTTTAGTAGTAGTAGTCGTACAGACGGCCGAGAGTTGAGATCGGAAGTTATACCGAGTGAAACACAAGAAAAACCGCAGACGCGGAAAAACTGGCTGGTTCGATGCGTGTATGATGACACCTTAGAATCTATCTGCTACTCTATGCCACGTCATCGGAGGAATAAAGGAAATTTTGTATGCCTTTATTTAGAAATACGTGTTACAGTCGTTATTTTACTAATTGAGTATATCGTCATCTTTGTCAGCGTGAAAAGGGAAAGCGATTTATAATAGAGAAGATCACGACATGGAACGGAGTACAGCGAACTACACAAGGAAATAAGAAGAAAATGTAGGCAGGCTAAAGAGAAATGGCTCAATGACAAATGTGCAGAAGTAGAGAGATTGAGCAGGAATAATAAAGCAGACATGCATAAGGAAATAAAAGAACTGACAGGACAAAAACCTGCTCTTCAACAGGATGTCTAAAATCTAATGATGGAACAATCATTTTGGAGAAAGAGGAAATACTCCAACGATGGGAAGAATATATAAAAGATCATTTCAACAAGACAGACTAACCAATAATACGCAAAGATGAGGACGGACCGGGAATATGAAAGTCTGAAGTGGAATCTGCAGTAGTCAAACTGAATAGAAACAAATCAACGGGACCAGACGGCATAGTCATAGATCTGCTGATAGCCCAGGAAAAATTTGGTATAGAAAAAATTACTGAAATAATAAGTGAAACATATAATAGTGGTGTTATACCAGATGATCACAGCAAGTCTATCTTCATAGCATTACCTAAGAAGCCAGTTGCAAATGAGTGCGAACTCCACAGAACCATCAGTTTAATGAACCATATAACAAAACTGATCGTGCGAATCCTGATGAATAGAGCGAGAAGCAGAATCAGGCTAGAGGTAGGACAAGAACAGTGTGGTTTCGTTAAAGACACGGGAACAATGAATGCTATATTTATGATTAGGATGCTCTTCGAAAGGGCAATACAAATGAAGAAGGACTTATACATGTGCTTTATTGATTATGCGAAGGCCTTTTTAAAAATACTCCACAAAAAATGATGGAGATGCTCGGTATCCTGGACATATTTGGGAAAGACTTGAGAGTAATAAAGAATCTTTACTGGTAGCAAGCGGCTTGCATACGGACAGGTAATGAATTGAGTAGACATACAAAGATAGAAAGGGGCGTAAGACAAAGATGTGTCTTTTCACCGGATCTGTTCAACTTGTACAGCGAGAATATTTTGAGGACCCTAGAAGTTAAGCCTGAATTCGTAATCGGAGGCCACAATTTAAACAACCTAAGGTACGCAGATGATACAGTGCTGATAGCAGACACAGAAAGGAAACTACAAGACCTCTTACAGAAGGTAGCAGGAGAAAGTAACAAGAAAAGACTAGAAATAAAATGCACGAAAACCGAATGCATGGTCATCAATAAAAAGGGCAGCCCAAAATGCCAAATACAGGCCGAGGATACCAGAATCAAGCAGGTACAAACATTTAAATACCTGGGAAGCGTTATAACGGAAGACGGAAAGTGCGACACAGAGATCACAGGAATTGGCATGTCGAAGGAAACATTCCAGAAGTTGAGTAAGGTATTAAGAAACCGGACAATTTCGCTAGAAACTAGGAAGAGAGTACTGGATTGCTACGTGATGTCCGTCCTTCAATATGACAGTGAATGCTGGACAATACCATCAAAGAGGAAGGAAAACCTTGAAGCAACTGAAATGTGGTCCTACAGAAGGATTCTGCGAATATGATGGATCGAGCTTGTGAGCAATGATGAGGTCTTGGAAATGATGGAAACAAAAAAGAAATTAAGACAGCTGAACTTCCTGGGACATGCAATGAGGAAGGAGGGCCTGGAGAATCTGATACTAACAGGCCAGATAGAGGGAAAAAGAGATAGGAGAAAGCAACAGATAACATATTTGAAGGACCTAATCAGGTGGATGACAGAACGAGGGTTGCACGGTGCAACAGGAGAAGGCGTGCCCAGAGCCACCATGGATAGGGAAACGTGGAAACGTGGAAAGCCATGATCGCCTACGTCCTGAAGTTTTGGAACCCCATCGTCGAATTAATAATCATCGTTCCATTGAAGTTTATTCAACATATATGTCGCTTTGATAGCAGTTTAATTTTTATTGTATTGGTATAGAGTATACAACATATATCAAAATAATAATCGTTTTTGACTAACTGATAGGGTCTATTACGAACGTGGTATCTATGTTTGTTTTGATTGACTATCAAGAGGGTGTTTCTATACTTAACTTTTCTCAACGTGCACATATCTTAGGCGTGGTTATGTATCAACCGCTTGTTCCTATGTTGAGAGTGAGTGCACCCTGCGGCCAATAGTAATCTTTTCAGTTAACCCACTTATTTCTTTAATATCCAAGGTCAATGGTGTTCTTATGTTTAGGGTGCGTACAACTTGCGACCAGGTGGAATCTTTTAAGTCACCTCACTAATTCACTTGATTTCTTTAATATCCAAGGTCGATCGTGTTCTTAAAGTGAAGGTGGGTGCAATTTGCGGCCACGAGTATCTTTTAGGTCAATCCAGTTATTCACCCGAGTTTTTTATTATCTAAGGTCGATCGTGTTCTTATGTTGAGGGTGCGTGCAACTTGCGATCAGGAGTAATCTTTTAAGTCAACCCACTTATTCACCTGAGTTCTTTAATATCTAAGGACGATTCCATTATCTGCGGGGAGCCCAGTAAATATTGAAGTCATCACTGATCAACCGCGTCCAGAATGTTATGACTAAAAATTTCATACCGACCATCTGTTATTTTCTCGCTTGCATCTAATAATGCATCTGTTCTCCCACTATTGTTTTTTCACTTTCTGCATCGTCTCTTTCCCGCATTGAAGTAGACAAAAATATGAGCATCGTGCAACTCCCGCCCAGACATGACAAAAATACTCCATTTTCGGTTTTATTTCCTTTATAGGAAGAAGGCAATCCTATCCAGTGTGGTGTATCCTTATTCGCACCAGCGCGATCTACCAATAGATCAATCTAGAATTCTCTTCAGTTCGCGAATGAGTGAGTTTCGAAGCCAATCAGTTGTTAAGCCATGAGCCTAAGTACAAAAAATGTTTCATTATTATTTTTAGAAAAATTATAGGATTTATTATTCAACATACAAAATACTCCCAACATTAAAAAAAGATTACAATAATAAATACTATTTTAATAAAAATGCGATATTGTTTTTTGCATATCTTATTTTAAATTTTTTATATTTCATCGATTGGTTTGCGAAATTGAATTAAAAGTAGATTATGTAATTCTTGAGGAAAAAGGTTAGTATTTTCTGACATTTTTCTAAATATTGAGAGGATATCATAACGGCTGATGCGTGATGCCAAACGATTCTAGTGGTTTGTAGAGGTTAAATGCAGAGATTTACATTCGGTTTCCGTCGAAATCTTGCTCACGATCCGAGTAAAGGAACCTTCAGGTATCTAGCGCAGAAGCGAGCCGGTATGACTCGTTTCTTTGATTCCTATATGTAGGAAGTAATGAAGACTTACCAGGGTGAGGCAACAGTGTCTGTCGTTCTAAGGCGCGAATGCCCCATTTATCTCCGCATTTATATCCACCTTTCAGGAGTGGAAGGATTAGGGGAAGCCTTTTTTGTGCTGATCTAATTTGTTAACCGACCTAAGCAGAGAGGATTGCAAAGGACAGACATTTTCTTTTGCACCCTGGCTCATTCTGATAGCTCGAATTAATTTTCGAGATATAAACCCTTTTTTTTTCTTTTTTTATCGTATCGCCCCGAGCAAGGCGGTAACGCCACTGATGTGCAGGGGGCTACATAAGAGTAAAAACATTAGATAGGAACAGAATAAAGACAACGACGAACCAGTTAAGGATAGAAATACAAGTATGATGACAGTTGAAAAGGTAGAGAGAAAAGAAAAGATATACAGGGTAGTGTAGAAAGAACTAGAGACAAGAGGTTAAGAGATGGGTATTGACATTGCATTTACATTCCTGGAGGTTGTAGCCGTCAGGAAAGCAAGAATATGGAAACGAGTTCCACAGGAGAGAAGTGCGATAAAAGAAGCTGAAGGAGTAGAATTGTTGTCTGGATTTGGTTAATCTAACTGTGAATGGGTGGAGCCCAGTTGCCAGTCTGGTTGCACGAGTAAACACCTGTGGCAGGGACAGCAGTGACTTAAGTTCGTTTGAGCAGAAGCCATGAAAATATTTATAGCTATTTATACCTGAGAGCTTGATATAGGGCGTGCATAATATTTTTTTATCACCGCTTTTATAAATCGGATTCCCTTTGTGACAAAATAGTATGCTCTGACGAGAATCAAAAGAAACGACTTTGTCGAAACAGTTCAAAGCATGTCGAAGATAAAAATTAATCGAAGGATCCTTGGCCGTGGTAGACATCGCGATGTAACGGAGAAAAACATATTTCCATGTGTGAATATTCCTCAAACTAAGAAGATTGATTCTGTGCAAACTGTCGGGACGCAGCATATTGCAATGTAAATGAAAGTCTGGCCGTAGGCGAAAAAAACTGATTTAAAGAAGGCAAGACAGCAGTCTGACCGAAATTCTAAAATAATTCCGCTGAAGAAGCTTAAACAACGAGTTCATCAGAGGAAAACCAAAATCTTAAATGATCTTAAATTGATTTGGCAGGAGGAATGAGATCGAATTAGTGTTAATTTCTGCAAGAGACTTATATCAAAGTATTCCAAACGTCTCAGTGCTGTCATATTAAATAATGTTTAGTTGATTACATATTTAGCGTTTTTTTTTTTATATGAGTCCTAAAATTTTCTAGTTTTAGTAGCAGCAACAGTTAACATGAATATCGAATATTCGGAAAGAAAATAATGGCGAAATCATGATGTTGACGTTTCACACTACTTCAAATAAAAGGTTAGGATAGAAAAATCTAATCAATAATGGAACTTTCAAGAACTCACAGGCCTTGAGAAATCTGCTTGTCTGAAAAATGTTTCTAAGAGAAAGAATTTATAAATTCTGCCAGAAAAAAACTGTCATTCAACCTGAATGATACGAATCCAACTCTTCTTCCCAGTTAAGGATAAATAGCAAGACAGACTGCATTCTATAGCCTTGCATTGGAACCAGGCCAGGAGAAGGACGAATTTGAATTCAAAACCCAGCGTAGTGTACCCTTGCTCGCTTCTATGCTAGCCATCTGCAGATCATTCTAGAGTTCTCATCGTATCATTAATAGATTTTCTTGCCCATTTATTGAGTTTTTGAAGCAGCTCGGTAGTTAGGGTACATGTCATTTATTTTTAAATATTGGTTCAATTTGTTTTTAAACGAGTTTTATAGAACATCAATATCACACAAAATCTGGGCTGAACATGTGAGAGTTTTATAAGAGAAAGAATTTATAAATTTCTAGCTATAATAGTAGAAGCTATTCGGTCAATGAATGCTGAAAGGGTCAAGCAGCCAGACTATCGATACATACCATTTGATGATGGTGAAAAAGGCTTGTGCAGGACGAACATCTTTTGGAACAGCCAAGTAGAGAACAGGTGTACAGTACACCCCAAGATCCGTGAACCACCATACGCAGGCTTTGCATTCAAATCGTCCTTCTCCTGAACCGGTTCCAATGCAATTCTATAGAATGCAGTCTGTCATGCTATTTATCCTTAACTGGGAAAAAGAGTTACATTCGTTTCATTCAGGTTTTTTTCGGATTTTCACCAATGGTAATTTGGATCTTCATGATATATTTGATGCAAGCAGATGATTATTCGTTATTATTATAGATAAAAAAAAGAATTATATATTATTTATTTTACAGCTTTGATAACGGATGATGAAAGAATAGAATTTAAAGTTACTTAAAACTACTTGTGAAATAGAAAAAATGAAGGGCAGAAAAAATAGCAAATAATGAGTTAAAAGGTCCAGGAACTGTCAAAGAACTTGTAGAAAGTACTTTTATATATATATATATATATATATATATACTAGCAATATAGCCCTGCGTTGCTTGGGTGTAATGAAAGTTTTAAAACTAATACATGGTCCTGGTGCTCAGATTCTTTGGACGTTGGCGCGAAAGACTGAAAAGCAATAGTTGTTTCCAGTTAAAGCGAAACCTTAGACTGAAAGAAAGATGAATGGATGTAAGTCAAATTTTGGTTTCCCGGTATCAATATCAAATAAGATTTTACGTCGTAAACTGAATTTTGAAGGCTAAATAAGTCCTCTGAGTAAATAGTATCATGGCTGAGACTAAGAACTACAATTATACCTACTTAGAGCCAAACCCGAAGCAAAAACTAATATAAAAGGGCTGAAAAAAATACAGACATACAGGCAGATAAACAAACTCTCACACAAACATCTTGCCTTTTATATATATATATATATATATATATATATATATATATATGTGTGTGTGTGTGTGTGTGTGTGTGTGTGTGTGTTATCGGTTTTCTGCAGTATTGTAAGAACTGCAACCTTGAAACTTCTGAATATCGTTTCTTATGTCTTTGTCTATGAGTGTATCAAATTTGATTAAAATCGGACCATTCCTTCTATAACCCGATTTTTTCGATTATCGATTTTCGATATTTATCGGGGATACCTCGACACAAAACTTAGCTAAGAACACTTGCAGACGCTTATAGTACAACTGTGTAAATTTTCAAGAAAATCGGTTTAGCCGTTTCGGAGTCTATAGGTAACGGACACACACTCACACACAGACGCAGACACGCACACATATACCCACACACAGAAACAAAGTTCCATTTATAAATAAGTTTAGATCCTCAATATTTCCTCTAACATGCAAAGTTGTGTGCCACAAAATCTGTTTAAATACATATATATATATATATATATATATATATATATATATATATATATATATATCGCTATAGATAACATTGCTCTATATTCGGGATAGAGCGTGTGCAAATATAAGAGTGGACATTGAACTCAAGATTAATCTGAAAGGCAATATTTGGGTCTGATAAAAAGTTGATGTATCAATAAGATAATATTTTAATAACAGCCAGAAAGACAATGAAAATCAAGGGCATATTGGTGAAAAAATGTTAAGAGAAGATTAATAATACAGGAAATAAAAATTCATTGACCAAAAAATCAAGAAAATCAATTGTGGGGAAAAAAATAGATGAATTAAAAAAAGCAAGTGAGAAAGATATACACCCGAAATAAATATTGAAGGATAAATATCGACAGTTCTAGAATGACTTTGGTTTCTTAATAATGCCCAGGGAGGCACAAGAAGTAAAAGCGGAACCTGAGAATATTGATCAAAGAACAAAATTTACACGAGATTAACGAAGACAAAAGATGGCAAATGATTTTTCATTTAAACTTTTGATGATTGTAATTATCAGGTAAGCAAGGAAACTGAAGGGTGTTTTACAAGTGTCAAATGCGAGAAAAAAGAAGTGTTGGAGTAGAAATGGATGTTGTATTTAACTATTTTGATAGTGAATGAGTGGGACCTAGTTGCCAATCAAGTAACACACTTGAATTCTTGTATTCAGGACACTAGCAAAAAAAGATTCTCAGAGGAATTGCCATTAAAATATGTGTAACTAGTAGTATAGCCCGGCGTTGCTCGGGTGTTATGAAAGCTTTAAACTAATCCATGGTCCTGGAGCTCAGACTTAGCCTAAAGAATATTTCTATGAAGTTTGGTGAGAATCGGTTAAAAATTGTGGATTTGTATAAAGGACATACAGACAGATAAACAGACACACACACAAACATCTTGCCTTTTATATATATATATATATATATATATATATATATATATATATATATATTATCGATGTTCTGCACTATTGTAAGAACTGCAAACCTTGAAACTTCTGAATATCGTTTCTTATGTATTTGTCTATGAGTGTATCAAATTTGATTAAAATCGGACCACTCCTTCTATAACCCGATTTTTTCGATTATCGATTTTCGATATTTATCTGGGGTACATCGACACAAAACCTAGCTAAGAATACTCACAGATGCTTATAGTACAACTGTGTAAATTTTCAAGAAAATCGGTTCAGCCGTTTTGGAGTCTATAGGTAACGGACACACACACACAGAGACAAAGTTCCATTTATAAATAAATTTAGATAACGGCGGGAAAGTGAGGGAAATCGAGATCCCTAGTCTGGATCAATTACATTACAGATCCTTCATTGAGTTTTTCAAGAGTCTAGAGGTATACAGCAGAAGAATTAGACCAGATAGCGGAAAAGTATTCGATGAACAAAATGGTATGTTTGTAAATGTACGAGATGGGCTCTGAGGGGAAAATCTCTCTGTCATGAAACAGTGACCAAAATTTCCTAGCAGAAGATGCAGCTATATATATGATGCAGTCGCTCAAAGCAAGTGAGAAACGTGGGGCCAAGAAGCCGCATTGTGTTAACTGAAGTTCCTGGGACATGCACTGAGGAAGGAGAGCCTGGAGAACCTGATACTGACTGGTCAGATAGAAGGAAGGAGAGACAGAGGAAGGCAGCGGATAACATATCTGCAGAGTCTGATCAGGTGGATGACGGAACGGGGGTTGCCAGGAGCAACAGGAGCAAACATATTAAGAGCCACAAGGGATAGGGAGACGTGGAGATCCATGATCGCCTACGTCCTGAAGGGACAGAGCACATAGAAGAAGAAGAATACAAGGAAAAATTTCTCTAGAGTAAATAAAGGAAAGCCGTTTATGTAGAATTTTTGTGTTGCACTTATTGAAGATCGAACATACGTCGTTCTAGTAATAGTCAACCACACTAGCCTCTGCATTTGAGGCGGAGAAATTAAGGCTCAAGAGAAAAAAGAACGACAACAAGATTGAGGAATGGAAAATAAAAGGAAAACAATACAACAGCTACGGTGAGAAAGAGAAAAAGATGATCTGAAAAAGAAAGAAATCATGAAAGAAAGAATCGGGGAGAAAAAGAGAGAGATAAAAAGATAGGGAAAGATAAAGAAGGCGAAGAGAGATGCCGTATCAGAAATATAGTAATATAAAGACAATTATATACCAGAAAAGAGAAAATTAGACTGTAAAATAAACACGCGTACAACATAAGCAGAAGAGGAAAAAGACGACCAAGACATTAAGATAGACAAACCGGAAAAAAGGGACAAAGAGAGATATAAAGAACGACATAAAAATTGAGAGAGTGAGAGAGATAGAGATAGAGAGTGAGAGAGATAGAGATAGAGAGTGAGAGAGATAGAAAGCAAATAAGAGGCAAATATATCGATATCTTGGGATAATTTTAAATTATCAGATAGGGAACAAGTGAGGTTGACAATAGGAATTATTTTGAAACTGATTAGGATCAAAAGGGAACGGCTGAGGTTGACAATGAGAATTATTTAAAAACTATAAACGACCAAGAAGGAACGACTGAAGTTGTGACTGAGAATTATTTAGAAACTGATAAGGATCACGAGGGAACAAATGAGGGCGACATTTAAAATTATTTAGTCACTAATTCGGATAAAAAAGGAACGACTGAGGTTGACAATGAGAATTATTTAGAAACTGATTAGGATCAAAAGGGAACGGCTGAGGTTGACAATGAGAATTATTTAGAAACTGATTAGGATCAAAAGGGAACGGCTTAGGTTGGCAATGAGAATTATTTAGAAACTGATTAGGATCAAAAGGGAACGGCTGAGGTTGGCAATGAGAATTATTTAGAAACTGATTAGGATCAAAAGGGAACGGCTGAGGTTGGCAATGAGAATTATTTAGAAACTGATTAGGATCAAAAGGGAACGGCTGAGGTTGGCAATGAGAATTATTTAGAAACTGATTAGGATCAAAAGGGAACGGCTGAGGTTGGCAATGAGAATTATTTAGAAACTGATTAGGATCAAAAGGGAACGGCTGAGGTTGACAATGAGAATTATTTAGAAACTGATAAGAATCAAAATGGAACGATTGACAATAAGAATTATTTAAAAACTAAAAACGACCAAGAAGGAACGCCTGAAGTTGAGACTGAGAATTATTTAGAAACAGATAAGGACCAAGAGGGAATAAATTATTTAGAAACTGATTTGGATAAAGGAAGGAACGTCTGCGTTTGATAATGTGAATTATTTAAAAAGTGAAAGAGGCAAAGTGTTAATGTGTGAGGCAGACAATGCGAAATATTTAGAAACTGATTGAGTAATGAAAATGAAAAGGTAAACATGAGAGAGGGACAAAGAAAAAATGAATCGAATCAAATAGAATAATAGGAGACCAAGTGCAAATAGAATAATTTAGAGACGATGTGAAAAGAAGAAGGGTGGGAATGAATCCGAGAGAGAGAGAGAGAGAGAGAGAGAGAGAGAGAGAGAGAGTGAGAGAGAGAGATAGAGAGTGATAGTGAGAGCGAGTGAGATAGAGAAGTGTGCTAAAGATAGGGGAATTTAATATGGACGAAGGGGAAATCATATTACCGAATCATACAAAACGGACTATGTTTAAAAGAAGAATTAAATTAATTCAAAAACTGTTTAAAAAATATGAGATAGTGAGAGAACGAAAAAGGGTGGTGCGGAGATGTAAATTGGCGAAATAACTTAGAAATAAATTGTGATTATTTAGAAACAGGTTTGAAAAAAAGAGGGAAACAGAAATAGAATGGATTAATCTACGAAAATAATAATACAGAGCGAAAGGGGTGAAAGAAAATTATAATTTACTGTTGGAAATTTACAGATATAACAGGTCTCCTGATTGGCCGAAGACCCGAACCTCGTCTTGGACTTGAGGCGGGCCTTTACGCCAGGAAGAGGCTCGCGCCTTTTTTTTTAGCCTTTTTTTTTCTTTTTTGCACCGACTTGCTTGCTCGGTTGGCACGGACAGCTTCGGAGATCAACGTGCCGAGATTCAACCAGCGGGGCCAACAATTGGCACCCTCATGTCTCGCTATATCGAGACCATCTCTCCATAGTATTGAGGACCCATTGGGCTAACAGCCTCAACCTTATCAGAGAAAATATCTCGACATCCTTCCTTTCTCATAAGGAAACCCTTTGGGCAATGCCTATCCATCTGAGAGAAAAATTCTCTAAGAACTATCGACTTTCGACCGAATGGAACTGCAGAAGAAGCTGACCCCAGAATTTCCTGTACGTCGCGGACCGCCGTTCCTCGTGGTTTCCCATACCCTTCTCAGACGAAGGAACTAACAAGCTACGCAGCGAGAAGGACTATACCAGGCTACGAAGTAGCCGCAAAATCAGTTTTTGCAAGACAATAAATTGTTTTACTTTATCAGGTATGTCTTGTTTGTCTGACTGTTTCCTTCCTCTGCCTAAGCACTGAGTTATGTGTGAATATTTCTCACATAGCCGAGAGAAAATCGTAAAACCCGGAGTTTGAAAATATAAAGAGATCGAAAGGGAATAATTTGTTTCTTTCTTTAGCAGCATATCAAATCCTTATGGGTAATTTAATGCCGAAATGTAATTTTCATGACAATATTAGAAATTTTTTTTTTTATTTTTACTTTTTTTTATAATCGTGTCGCCCCATCAATGCATTTTACTACCACTGTTGAGCAGGGGGTTACATAGGAGATAAGTTATGAAAAAGAATGACATGATTTAGGGGGTGTCAGGAAGAGGGTAGGAGAAGAATCAGAATACTGATGAGAGTGGAGTGGACGATTAAAGGAGCATGAGAGAGAGATAGAGAAAGAGATAGAAAGAGAAAATGCAAATTAGTGAAATAGGAGATGACTATTGAACTCACATTTGAATTCTTGAAGATTGTAGTTGTCTGGAAAGCAAATAAACGGAAGGGAATTCCACGGGCAAAAGTGCGATAAAAATGCTGAAGGAGTAAAATTTGTGTTTACAATTTATTGGTTTCACTGTAAAAGGATGGGACCTTGTTGGAAATCTTGTGGCCCGAGCAAATTCATGTGGAGGGGGGTACCAGTGAGCTAATTTTATCTGAGCAGAAGTCATGGAAGTATTTGTAGAAGAGACACAGGGAAGCCACATTGCGCCGGTAAGAAAGTGATTGTATCCGAGATGCCAAGTCGGGATCGATCACATTACATATTCTCCGTTGAATTTTGTCAAGAACCCCGAGGTGGATAGCAGGAGCACCCGACCAAATATGATAGCAGTATTCAATGCACAGGTGAAAGGTAGATTTGTATATGTGGTGGATTGTTTCAGACAGGAAAAATTTCCTGGCCTTGCACAGAGAACCGACCTTCTTTTCAGCGGATTTAGCTATGGATACAAAAATATATTCTTGGTATTTTTTTGGTTGGTATTTATAATATAACGTATTTTTTTACTTTAGTTAGCAATTTTTTAAAGATTTATGAGTGTTTTGAAAGGCAGAACAGTAAATACCAAATGAAAGAAATAGAGAAAGAGAAAGAACGCAAAAGGTGGACAGAAAAACAAATTATTACTAAAAGGAATGACAAATACCTTTCGGAGAAGAGAGAAAACGAGAGCAAGTGTTGAAAAGAGGGGAAATATTTTGAGAAATGGAAACCAGGCGAGAGAGAAGGATAAAAAAAGTGTGTAAGTAGTATAGAAAAATAATGATTTTCGAAGAAGTAGTAGAAATAAGAAAAATGAATTGTTCTGAAAATGAGAATGACAGACATCAAGTGAAAGCAAAAAGACAAACAGCAGAAAAGAGAAAAAAACAAATTATATTGAAAAGGGTTACTGATATCAAGTGAAAGAGATTGCGACCAAAAAAGAGAAATATATTTTAAATATATGAATGTTAAAAACCATATAATTTGTGCAAGAGAAAGAAAGAAACATAGAAAAGGGGAATAAAAAAAAAGAGAATCAAATTATATTGAAAAAGGATAAACATATATATATATATATAAGCAAAGAGAGAGAGAGAGAAAGAGAGAGAGAGAGTAGAAAAAAGAAAGAATGACAGAGAGTAAATCATAGGGAGAGAAAGATATGAATATTGGGAGACAAAATTATTTAGAATTTATGTAGAAACGAAAAGATACCATGTGAGACAGAAAATAATAAAAAAATAATTATTAACGTGGTTTGGGGATGATCGTGTCGCCAGCGGTCGTGACAAAACCAGCATTTTGATTCATGTCTCGAAAGAAGAGGAAACGTGACTTAACGTTTGCGAGGAAGCGACCTGCCGACAATCGCTATCAAGAAATTTCAAACGTCTCGCTTTTTGACTACTTTTTGGGGCCATCAGACGATTTCTTAGATTTTACAAATGTTTACATAAACACATGCACACGAACAAAAAGATCAGATAGAAACTTATACTCTGAAATAGACTCTTTAACATTAACATGAATGTAACTCCGAACAACATAGCGTAAATGGTTTATAGATCTGAGTATCTTCCTAAAGTGAAAATAGCACTAAATAGCATCGCATTTTAGTAATACATTATGTGCGATGTGGTACAGTGAATATCGGCTCGGCACGAGAAACCGGGGAGCCGAGTTCGAATTCCAGCTGAATCCATTGTATTCACTTACGCGCAAATACCCTTCCAGTTATGGCTTAAATAGCAAGACAGATTGGGTTTTATAGCCTTGGTCGGCAACCAGTCTACCGCAGAAAGCAATGGCAACCTACTGCGGGATAATCTTCTGCCTAGTCAGTCATGTCTCTTTCGAGACATGATCGCCCAAGCGTGTATCACGTATGGCACTTAACTGACTGATTTAGATCTTATTACTATTTTTCATGACAAAATCATATATATCGCTCGTACAATTAGAATGAAACTTATACTGTCATTTTTTTAAAACTGATTCAGATTTTCTTATAGAATCGCAAAATAAAAGTTGTTTGGAACGGCCACTCTTCTAGATCTATTTATACTAATGCAGGTATATAATACCTTGTCCATATCACTCGTTCTACTTTGCCTCCCTGATGGAATCAGCTCTCAACATGTGATCCATGCTTATGACATAGCCATAAATTTATAATCAGATCGATGCGGTCAATTTTTTTCAAAATCGTTTCACCCCAAGCAAAGCAGTGCTGCCACTAGTGTGCAGGGGACTACATAAGAGCAGAGTGAAAAATTAGATAGAAGGAGAGCGAAGTAAACGAGGAATCGCTTATAAGGAGTTTCAGAGAAAGGGCAAGTGATGGATGGGAATACCGGCGTGAAGCGTGTTGCGAGAGTAGAATGAAAAGGGAGAACAAGATACAAAGAGTGTTGGAGAAAGAATAAGAGAAGAATTGAAGTCAAGGAAATTAAAAAATGGCAATTTATATTGCATTGTAACTATCAAGAAAGCAAGTATACGGGAGGGAGTTTTACAGGCGGGGAGTTAAGGAGAATGAGCTGAAGGAGTAGAAGTGGCGTCTGGATTTCGTTGTTTTAACTGTAAAAGTGTGGGACCTTGTTGCCAGTCTGGTTGCAAGAGTAAATTATTGTAGGAGTACCAGTGAGTTAAGCTGGTCATATCAGAAGCCATGAAAATATTTGTAAAAGAGACAAAAGGAAGCCATATCACGTCGGTGAGAAAGTAGCTGGCGTCGAGCTGCCAGGTCGGGTCTTGGCGGCTACTTTACAAAATGATCTATGTTCTGCTATAAACTAAGGCAAAGGATAGCTTGTTAATTTTAATGCATTGAAAACAAATCTTCTCTCTTTTATCACCAGAGAGAACCCTTCAATCTGAATGACTGACGCTAATCATCAGGTGAGTGATTCTCAGTAAATATGTTTTGCTGACATGAAGTGAAAAGACTATATTGAA
This sequence comes from Ascarosepion bandense, assembly GCA_037127315.1. NCBI lineage: Eukaryota > Metazoa > Mollusca > Cephalopoda > Sepiida > Sepiidae > Ascarosepion > Ascarosepion bandense. The sequence continues at coordinate 5,788,181 of JBBBDQ010000398.1, forward strand.
TCTATTGCAAGGTTTTGCTGTTTCGTTCCAAACATTTGTTTTCTTTTGAATCTGTCTTACATGTCGATTAGCTTACAATTCACAGTATTTACATTATTCAGACTATTGTCCTCATCTTTGTTGACATTTGTCCTTAAGGGCAAGAACAACTGAATTTTGGGGACTTATAAAACTAATGTCCAGTAACCCTTTTTTTTTTTACCAGAGTTCATATTGAAATTTTTTTTATGTTAATGGTTTTTTCTAGTATCTTTGGAGTTAATGGTTTTTTCTAGTATTATTTACCATAGCTCATATTACAATTTTTGACACTAATGATTTTCTCTGGTAACGTATTACTGGTTCTCATACTGTGTTCATCTCTATGCTTGGTTGGCTTAGAAGATTTTTGAAGCCTATCATATATGCTGATTCCTTAAGTTTAGACCAGTCGATATAGACGAAGTTTCGTTCCTGTGACTTGACCCAAAGAGTTGTGAATTCAATACCAGGCTACATCAGTGGTAAACAAAGTAACTTGCAGTGTTAGAGGGAGATAACTCATGATTACCGGAAAAGGCAAGGAATGGATATTATGCACCCCAGTGATTGTCATAAAGGGTTCAGTTCGATATTCCAAGCAACTGAAGAAGGCCGGAGCGCACAACGGCCAAAACCTCGTACAAATGGCAACAAAGATGAGGACCCTAGTCTGAATAATGTAAATACTGTAAATACTACCTCATCTCAGAAATATAGACAAATACTAGTCTACAATTCGTCTATGTCTCAAATATTACTCCCACATTCTGTTCGGTGTTCCTGCTATATATTTAGAGATTCTTGGTAACGTCCGATGTTAAATCAGCAATTTTATATGTCCTGACCTGATGTTTCGGCTTCATTTAATTCCCTGCCGCCGTCACGTTGCTTTTCTATACCTTTTCTATAAATTCATTTATGATAATTGTTCGAATGACTTTCTCACTTTGGTACCTAGACGTTATGAATATAAACGTGTTATTAGATAAGCTACAAGGTCTCATCAATGTTTTGGTTGAATGGGCTAGATGTTGGTTGGTTGTTTTGTTTTTATGGCATATCAACCTCAGCGGGTCATTTATTGCCAACTAAATTTTTATTTATTTATTGCTGGTAATACCTTTTCTTTCAACAATTGTTGTTTTCATATAAGTTTTGTGTCTAGTAATACTTTTTTATTTTCGAGTATCAAGATTGTTTTTAAGGGCAGGGTCCCCAAGTCCTACCTTCTTATTTAACCAATAACTGGAGAGAAGGGACGGATTAGTACCTTTCCGAAGGGTACCAGTGCTTAAGTGAATGCAGGGCATTCAACTGTAATTCGAACTCGGCTCACCGATTTCGCTTTCCGAGCCGATATCCACTGCATCACAACGGACACCCGTCACTAAACGCTTACAGCACCTGGTATTACCAAGCGGTCACCCATCTAAGTACTGAACAGGCTCAACGTTGTTAACTTCGGTGATCGAGTCAGAACGGTTGTATTCAACGTCATAGGCCGTAAGCCTGGGTTAGATGTAACCGTAAGTTATACGCTACGAGTTTTTTCTCGTACACTTATCGCCTGTGAAACTGTTTCCCGGTTTGTTACTTTCCAATGTAATGTGATCTTCAAAATTCTTTAGTGCAATGTCAGTTGTTATCTACTCGCTTCCTAATTATTCTTATTGTTGCTTGGTAATAAGGCTGCTGTTTTCTGTCTTTGACACCCTGGATCCCCTTGTATTTTGGTGGCTTTCTTATATATCTTTGAGTAGCTCTCGAGCCTTGAGTAGCTCTCGAGCCTTGCACTGAGTGAAACTTAGTGAAAAAATCATTAGCGTCGAATATACTTTCTTCTATGTCACGTATTCCTTCATGGGTCTCTATAACTTTTTTTAAAACCGTGTCGCTCCAAGCAAGGCATTTTACTGCCACTTTTGTGCAGGGGGTTACATAGGAGGAATGTTATGAAGAGTGAGAGGTTGCAGCAGTGTCAGAAAGAGAGTAGGAGAGGGAAGAGAGTACTGATGAGAGTGGGGTAGACTAGGAGGAATGTTATGAGAAGTGAGAGGTTGCAGGGAGTGTCAGGAAGAGAGAAGGAGAGGGAAGAGAGTACTGATGAGAGTGGGGTAGACTAGGCGGAATGTTATGAGAAGTGAGAGGTTGCAGGGGGTGTCAGGAAGAGAGAAGGAGGGGGAATAGAGTACTGATGAGAGTGGGGTAGACTAGGCGGAATGTTATGAGAAGTGAGAGGTTGCAGGGGGTGTCAGGAAGAGAGAATGAGAGGGAAGAGATTACTAGTGAGAGTTGGGTAGACTAGGAGGAATGTTATGAGAAGTGAGAGGTTGCAGGGAGTGTTAGGAAGAGAGAAGGAGAGGGAAGTGAGTACTGATGAGAGTGGGGTAGACTAGGAGGAATGTTATGAGAAGTGAGAGGTTACAGGGGATGTTAGGAAAAGAGTAGGAGAGGGAAGAGTGTACTGATTAGAGTGGGGTGGATGTAGAAAAGTATGAGAGACAGGATTTAAGTTAGTGTGACAGGAGATGACTATTGACTTTACATTTAAATTCTTGGAGATTGTAACTGTCAGGAAAGCAAGTATGCGGAAGAGAATTCCACAGACAGGAAGTTCGAGGAAAGAAACTACTTATTCTTTGTACCTGCTACTAAGTTTTATCTTTCCACCATCCCTCACACTCGCTATTCACACATGCCTGTTTCGTAGATAACTTACGGCTTTTCTCTTTTTCTTCTGGTTTCAGTATGTTCTGTGAATGTCTTATTCTCTAGGCCCGCTTTCTTTATTATGTGCATTAATAATGTTAGCTGTCTCTATCTGATTCTAACTATAAGCTTTCTTTATTTTTGGTTCCCATTTTCATTAAAACTTCGCCGTTACTCACACGTTCAAACCATGGTATTTATAGCATCCTTCGGTAGAACCAGATCTTTTTCAGCTTTTTTTTCCATTTGGGAAGAGATTGTCCAGAATTTACTACCAAATTAGATATCAGTTCCGCAATCTATTCTGTCTATTATAATAAAGACTGCCGTGTATTTTCCATTTAACTTTTGATGTTTTCTCCTCTTTTAACTTCCAAAAATATTTAGAAAGTGATGTCATATTTCCTTTGTTCTTATTAGTAAAATATAAGAGATGATTGTAAAAACTCTTTTTAAAATCTTTCTTCGTATTACCAATATAAAATTTAGTAAATTTTGGATTTTCTATGGACGAGATAGAGCACATAGAGACAAGGGATTTAGTTAAATACTTGTTAGATAGAGGGCATTAGTCAGGATTTTTAAAATTGCATAGTTTTTTTTTACTCTAGGGCAACTTAAGATGAGTAGTAGAATTATTATTATTATTATTATTATTATTATTATTATTATTATTATTATTATATAACTTCAATATTTTATTGTCATATAATTTAATTATTTTTCTACTTTTTCTCAGTTATTTTCCTCTTCACTTTCTATTTTTCTGCATCTTTTTTTTACTCATTCTTTTCCTTTTCATGATTTATCACCTCAATTTCTTATCTTTTCACCCTTCTTTTCCGCCTCTTTTAATATTTTTATCTCGTTCATGAAAAAATAATTCCAAATATAAAAGGAATTTTATAAAGATAAAACCATTATTAACATCATTATTAATTACCTGATGAAACGTTGTAGTAGTTTGTAGTTTGCACATGTTCTAACGTATCAGTTATTATTAAATATTAATTACCCTCTTATTATACTGAGGACTGTTTTAAATTAATGTTTATAATGTTGCAATTGTGTTCTATCTTATAATTATTTTGGTTATATATATATATATATATATATATATATATATATTGTTATACGTCTATAGAATGGCTCCTCATTCTTTTACGCATTATGCAATCATCAGATGCTTATTATGAACGTTATAATATGTTGTATTATATCGAGCACATTTTTAATAACGCCAGAAGAAATATTTATAAATGTGCGTGTATATATATATATATATATATATATATATATATATATATATATATATATATATAAAATACAATGTTTCATTTATATATATATTTAAAAAACTACAATGATTTATTTATAACTTATGATCTAATATAACTTAAAAATTAAAAATTATTTTACTGAAATCAATGACCCACACAATATTTAATTAGTTTGAACTGCAATATATTTTAATATACCATAATCATTTATTTCTAAATCCCACATACATATTCCATCTCTTTTACTCATGAAGTAGTTAAAAAATCTAATCTGCTGTTTAGAATTAATGTTTACCTATTTAAATATTGTGTGGTATGATTATGTACCTTACTCAGACAAAATAATTTTCTTTAAAATTTAATTAATTACAGTGTTACATTTATAACTCATACTCCAAGATAATTTTTAAAAATAAAAATCATTTTACTAAAATAAATGAACCACAGTATACCTAATTGATTTTACTAAAATATACCTAAGTATACCATATTTTTTAATCCTAACTCTAACCTAAATATCCCAGCCCCTTTACTCACGAGTCAGCAATAAAAAAAATCAAAATTTTAATAAAAAACACTTCAAATCTAACCTGGCGTTAAACATTATTTTCTACCCATTTAAAAAATTTATCGTACCACTATGTATGTTATCAAGACAGAATTAAAAAGTGACAGTTCTAGACAACAGCCCGTTATGCTTCCTTTCACGACCCAAATGTTAAAACCCCATGGTCACCTAATTCTCATTTTTGATTGAACAATATTGACACACCTAAAACATTTTCTCCAGCTATCACTCCCTAATTTTTTATATAACTATGAATTCCTCTTATATTTTCAAAATAAATCCTTTCCTCCATTTATTTCAACATATCCCAATTGCAAACATCATATCTGGTTATTTTTTAATAAAATCATTTCCAAAGCACAGATAAGCTTTATTGCATTATAATTGAAAAATCTAAGAAATGCACTGTAACTTTCATAGTTGATTTTATCTTCAATTTCTCAATGTTCCCAAGTACAATGAATTTTCTTCCGAGAATGTGGTCAGCTACGCATATAAAGTAAAAAAGGGTATCACCGCCCCCTCTGTGATGAAGTTGAAAAAATAGATAGAGAACGCCAACGGAAACGACGTAAACTTAAGAATCAGCACATATGCTAGGCTACAAAAATCTTTTAAGCCGACCAAGCACAGAGATGAATACAATATAGGAGAGATAGAGAAAATCATTAGTGTAAAAAATTGCAATATTAACTCTGGTAAAAATACTAACGAAAACAATTAACATAAATAATTTCAATATGGACCCTGGGAAAAATACTAGAGAAAACCATTAACATCAAAAATTTCAATATGAACTCTGGTAAAAAAATGTTTACGAACATTAGGTTCATAAGTTCCAGAAATTCAGTTTTTCTTGTCCTTGAGAACACATGACCTAGTGGATATTGACGTTGGTTAGTTCCACTGACTTGATCCAAAGAGGTTTGCTTTCAATACCAGCAGTGGTGAACAACTTACAGTCAGGTTTGCACAAAGGAATGATAATGATACACCCCGATGATTATAATAAACGGTTCGGTTCTGAATGTAGAACGGCCAAAACGTCGTACAAATGACTACAAAGATGAGGACAATAGTCCAAATAATGTAAATAGTGTAAATACAACCTCATCTCAAAAATACATATACTGCCTCGAGTATCTATATTTTTCTTGGCGTAGAATACTTGTCCTGTTAATCATTAGTTTTTATAGTGTGAACGCAGATTGGAATTTTGCTGTAGATATCTGTAAATGTCCGAATAATCAGACATTTGTAATGTAAGACGTCTTGTCATTGTAGTTGATGTAAATCCAACATATGTATTTGTTTTTTTTTTGTTTTTTGATTTTTTGCCAGAGATATATTCTCCCAAATGACACTTGAATTGATTTATAATGTTGGTTTTACGTAATACGTCAATTTGTGGAAGGATGTATTACGGATAATTAAATTAGAAATATTGCATTTTTCTTATATATTATTAACTTAATTTTTTTATTCGGATCCATTCGAGAAATATTAGTACGAATGAGATTTTCTTAAGATTTTTTCATCCTGTCTGTAGTTGTTGTGCATCTGGTTGCAATAAAAGAGTTTGGTTTATTTAGGGTCTTTTGCAGAAGTACCATATTTTGTTTCATGTGTGTTGAGGTTTTTGAAATATCGTCATGTTTGTTCATCTACAATGTGGTTTGAGAAGTCATTATTTATGTGAGTCTTCTTTATATATATATATATATATATATATATATATATATAATAATAAAATTGACTCTGTACGTATTCAAATCTTAAAATGTTACACAAGTAATTTTTAAGAACCACGAATAACCGGCAGAATCTAAGTCCGTTATCGCCCTCGGCTATAAAGCTTTGGACAACGAGTGGAAAAAAAAGAAAACTGCGGAGCACCGACAATACATACAGCACTTCACAGCAAAGAAAAAAAACCTTCAAACGGAACAAACCACAAAGAAAGAAAAGTGCTCAATACTAAACTAACCAAAAAGAATTAACTAAGAGGCAGTTACGCAGAGCAAAAACACACGACAAAAAATCGCAAGATCGCCAAGACCTACCGCGGTTTCGCACAACGGCTCGTCAGGGCAAAGGCAGACCAAGGACTAATCAAATAAATAGACATCTATTAAAGACTAACCCAATTGGGGAAGGGGGTGTTCGATTGAAAAAAAAAATTGGGGGGGAGGGGGTTCATTTTGGGGGGAGGGGGTTCATGTGACGAGGAGAAGCTAGCAATAGCTAAATTTGAACCTGCCAACAAGCTTATTAACGCTAAAACAGAAATACTAAATAAGTGTAGAATCCACAAAACTAAATTTCTTGCTTAGTGTACCGGACCTTAATGTGAACCCCCTCCCCCCCCAATTTTTTTTTTCCATCGAACACCCCCTTCCCCAATTGGGTTAGTCTTTAATAGATGTCTATTTATTTGATTAGTCCTTGGTCTGCCTTTGCCCTGACGAGCCGTTGTGCGAAACCGCGGTAGGTCTTGGCGATCTTGCGATTTTTTGTCGTATATATATATATATATATATATATTACTTCAGAGTAAAAACATCTTTTGTGTGGATGAGTTAATTTGTGTTCGGTTAATTAAAATTTATATAAATTTTGTTTTATAGTAATTCGGACATTCACTTTTATAGTTGAGAGGGCAAAAAATTTTGCTGGTTGCTTTTTTATATGGGTAGGTAGTAAATGTGTTATTGCTTCTGTTCATTAAAATGTCATTAAAGTGATTTAGTTATGTTTGTTAAATTCGTACGTAATCTTGAGGACAGAAATCTTTTCATTTTTTTTGGTGGGGTCTATAATTTCCTTTATTTTTTTTTTACTAACATAAGACTATTATGTACACATCCTAGGTAGATAGAGTGTTTCCCAGTGTTTCATTTTAATATATTATTTTCTACGATGGCCATGTAGAAGTTGCTAGAGGTAAGACCCAGAACTAAGCTCATTGAAACACCATCCCGTTGCACGTATACCTTATTTCTGTGATCATAGGTTAAAAGTAGTTTTTCGTATTTTAAGTTTCATTTTAGTGGTTTAGAGAATTATTATAATGTTATATTTTATACTAATTTAATGGTTTCTCTATCTGGAATAGATTTGCAACGTCAAGAGATGTTATGGTTTCATTATTAGGTGTTACAGTTTTTAATATTTGTATAAGTTCAAGAGATAACTTGATGCTGTATTTGTTAGGTATGTATAGTGTAGTTAATTGGTTAACCGTTTTAATTAGTTGACATATAGGAGTGGGAAGAAGTGATATAATAGGACGGAGTTGTAAGTTAGGCTAGTGTTTTGATAGAACCATAAAGATATGCTGGTTTATAACCTCCGATTATTTTGATAAGTTTTAGATTTTCTTATTCTGCATTATTAGCTGTGATTAACACATTAATTTTTGCTTTTAGATGAGTCGTAGATTATTGGTGTAGGTTTTTTCAGTGTGATATGATCACCAAATAATTGTTCTAATTTTGAGTTGTAGTCAAACTTGTTTAAAACAACAAACATGTTAGATTCATCAGCTTTTATAATTACTATTTCTAGACGGTTGTGTATATGTTTTGCAGCACATTTTAGTGGTTTATTTATGAGTTTAGAAGAATTTATCCTTTTATCGTGTCAGTCTTTTATAGATTTTGCCTAAAGTAAATCATGTAGTCTCGGTTCTGTGTTAACTAGCTACTGTTCTTTGAGTTTATTTATATTTTAGTATAGTGTTTCAATCTCATCATTTTTTATAGTCCATTATATTGTTTGTATTCATGGCAGTTAAGTACGAAGTTAAGTAGTTCGTTTTAGTTGTCAGTTAAATCTTAATCAAAAATGTTTATAAATCTTTCAAATTTATTCGGGAGTTATATAGTTCCTTTATATAATGTGTTAAGTTTTCTTTGAATTTTGAACCTATATTTACATTCTAATATGTTAGTATTTGTTTTAGTCTATTAAGAATGTGTTTAAGTTGTTCAAAGTTGGTAGTCTATTTAGTATGTTAGGTATTTCTTGTTTCCGTTTGTTGAAATTTGTTGTTATCATTAAATAGTTTAATCTGCCTTTTCATAAGGCCACGTTTAAATTACCAGGTGATGCTGTCTTGATGGGCTGCTAGATTATATATTTTTTTAATCTGACTTACTTAAAAGAGAATTTGCTACCTAAATACACACACAAACACAGAGATATTTTTTAATCATCTCACTTCAAGCAAGGCCTTCTACTGCCACTGCTGCGTAGTGTAAAGTGATGAAAAAAAAAGGGTTAGTTATAGGAAGTATCAGAAGGAGGGTAATAGACGGATGAGAATACCGAAAATGGGGGTGGAGTAGATGAAAAAAAGAGCTTGACAGAAATGATGCGAGTTAGTGAGATAGTCGATGTCTATTGACCTTACTTTTAAATTCCCGGAGATTGTAGCTATCGGCGGAGCAAGTATATGGAATGGAATTCAACAGGTAGCAATTGTGTGAAAAGAAACTGTTATAGTAATAGCGTTTACATTTTATCGGTTTCACTGTAAAAGAGTGGGACCTATTTGCTAATCTATTAGATCGTGTAAATGCATACCTAGGGGGCACCAGTGATCTAAGTTCACTGGAGTAGAAACCGTGCAAGTATTTATAGAAGAGGCATGGGGAAGCCACGTCACGCCAATGAGATAGCGACTACAGCTGAGTCGGTATCGATCATATTACAGATTCTCCGTTGGATTTTGTCAAGAACACCGAGGTGAATAGCAGGGGCACGCGACCAGATATGGCAGCAGTATTTAATACACGGGCGCATGGTAGAATTATATGCAGGATGGACTCAGACGGGAACAACTTCCTGGCCCTGCACAGTTAACCGACATTCTTAGTAGCGGATGTAGCAATGGATTTGATATAGTCATTCCACTTGAGGATATATATATATATATATATATATATATATATATATATATATATATATATGATATTTATTTAGAATTTATAACATAGATATGCCATAATATCACTACAAAAGTAGTTATTTTGTTTCGACACAACTTGTATCTTATCAAGTGATTGTGCTGATTTTAAATTAAAGAGTTTTAACAGGTTCAAAGGAGGGAGTGGCAAGTTTCGAACCTTTCAAAACTCTTTAACTTGAAATCAGCACTATCACTTGATATGACTCAAGTAGTGTCGAAACAAAATACATCATTCTGTAAAGATATTACAATGTATTCATGCCATAAATTCTAAATATAGATTATTAGCGCTCTTTTGTATTGAGAACTTTCTTTCTCTCTCTCTCTCTCTCTCTCTCTCTCTATATATATATATATATATATATATATATATATATATCTGCAGACATATCTGTTTCGCTGTATCACAGCTCATCAGTACGGTTAGACTCCAATTGCTTTTTAACCCAGGATTGAAACCCAACCGAATTGGCGTCAGTCGGAGATTCTACCTCTGGGCCTTGAGCGCTCGGTAGAGGAAGGCAGACTTTTTAGCGTGTATATTGTCATTATACTCGCCCAGTAGGCAGAGTGCTCTAATTCATTTTACTGAATGAGCGATGCGTACATGCCAGAATAGTTACTGTTTTTCAAATTTTACCATTCTTCCAGAGTGCTCAATCAGGGTGTGAGAGCGTAAATAGGAAACACTCCTGAAAAGTTGTAAGTTTAAAAATGTATTATATATATATAAGTTAATATATATATATATATATATATATATATATATATATATATAAGTTTATATATATCAGTTTAAAAATTTATTATATATATATATATATATATATATATATATATACTCAATTTTAATCCGAGATTAAGGACAGTATGGTTAAATAAAATAATGACAAGAGGAAAACTGTATTTTGAAAAAGTTCATCACGGACGAAACGCGTAGGCGATTTAAAATACAGTTTTCCTCTTGTCTTTATTTTATTTAACCATAATAATAGAAATAAATAAATATTGTCAAAAAAATACATTTTTAAACTTACAACTTTTCAGTAGTTTTTCCTATAAATATTAAGACAGTATACGTGGATCATCATTATCCTATATATATATATATATATATATATATACATATATAATGCTGATCGGTTACAAATGTTGATTTTTTCAGGTGTGAAACAATAACACGTCATGTCGAGTTGATTTTTATGTTTACACGATGTCTAGATATGTAACTAGCTAGTTAGTTAGCTATGCAGGGGGAAATAATAATCTCAAGGTCTGCCAGAGACCATTCTATTTCATAGTTCCCACTAATTTTATTGAAATAAGTTTAGCAAAGTTCTATATGTTAACAAGCCCCATAAAATCTAATCGTTTCATAAAATAAATTGTAAAAAATCTTTCAATTCTCCTGCCAGAAGGGTTGTCTGCAATTATGAAATATATAGGTGAGTGTATTCCGGAACCGGATATACTACTGGTGACATTATTTTCCAGACGCGGTCTGCATATTGACTTACTTCGTTACTTTTTCCCCTCAAATTATAATACTTAACAACGAAAGGAATGGTGCCCTGTAGAATCTATTACTGTTTCAATGCTAAAAGAAGTCTGCTTATTCACGACACGTCAACTGGTTAGATGTCGCCTTTTTGCTTTTTCCTTCCCTGTCATATAAGAGGAAATGGGTTGACTGGTAGCTCAGACAAGAAAATATGCCAAAAAACAGTGTTAAAGTTGCTGCTAAAGTAACTGACATGATTTACTGATAATATACTGAAATAAAAATCTGCCATTTAACACAGTCTAGCGGGCCGTCGTACACAAAGTGCATCCTAATTTTTAATCTTGCAACTTAAAAAGCTGCAGAGAAAAATCTGCAATTGTTATTAGTTGTGACTTGGCATCTCAGCATCAGTTATTTTCCAACCGTTATAACGTAGCTTTCTTGTCTTGCTGAATTTATTGCATTCACTTACGCGCACATAACCGTGTGAAATGTATTACTCCGACTACTATCTCCAGCTATGGGTTAAATAGTAGTATGGTTCGGGTTTTATAGCTTTGGTTGGCAAACAGTCTATCGTAAAAAATTAATGAGAACCTACTAAACTAAAATCGTCTGCCTGGTTAGTTATGTCTCGAAAGGCAGAAAATTTTCTTGCTTGGGCAATCATGTCTCGAAAGAAACATGATCGCCCAAGAGTGTATCAGGTATGGGACTTAACTGACTGATTGATGGTCAGTCAGTTAAGTGCCATACGTGAAACACGTTTGGAGGATCATGTCTCTTTCGAGACATGACTGACTGGGCAGAAGATTATCCCACAGTAGGTTGCCATTGCTTTCTGCGGTAGACTGGTTGCCAGCCAAGGCTATAGAACCCAATCTGTACTGTTATTTAACCCATAACTGGAATGAAAAGATGGATTAATACCTTCCCAAGGGTAATTGCGCGTAAGTGAATGCAATGAATTCAACTGGGATTTAAACCCGGCTCCCCGATCTCTCGTTCCGAGCCGATATCCACTGCTTCTGCTCCGATGAACTTAGATCGCTGGTGCAACCTAGGTATGAATTTGCACGAGATACTAGATCAGTAACTATATCCCACGCTTTTACTGTGAAACAGATAAGTTGTAACCGCAATTTCTACTCCAACAGTTTTTTTCCGCGCACTTCCCGCCTATGGAATTCCCTTCCATATACTTGCTTTCCGGATAGCTACAATCTCCAGGAGTTTAAATGTAAGGTCAATAGACACCTCCTAACACACTAACTCACATCCATTCCCTCAAACACCCTTCCCATCTACCCAACCCCCATCCTAGCTATCCTTGCCCGTCTATCACCCTCCTGACATTTCCTATATCTAACCACTCACTTTCCCCTAAGTAACCCCTTGCGCAATAGTGGCAATGGAATGCCTTGCTTGGGGTGAAATGATTAAAAAAATATATATTACAGGATCGATTTATTCGTGTTGAGTTATTACTTACGACAAACGATTCTCTAAATCAGAAAGTATTTATGACTGACATGAGCTGTGTAGATTGATGTAAAGCTTCTATAATAGAAATTGCGGTTACATTTTATCGGTTTTGCTGTAAAAGGGTGGGACCTAGTTGCTAATCTAGTAGCTCGTGTAAAGTCATACCTATGGGACACCAGTGATCTAAGTTTATTGGAGCAGAAGCCGTGCAAGTATTTATAGAAGAGGCACAGGGCAGCCACTTCACGCCAATGAGAGAGAGACTGCCGCCGAACTGACAGGTCGGTATCGTTCACATTACAGATACTCCATTGGATTTTGTCAAGAATCCCGAGGTGAATCGCAGGGGTACCCAACCAGATGTGGCAGCAGTATTCAATACACGGGCGGATGGTAGATTCATATATGTGAAGGATGGATTCAGACAGGAAACACTTCCTGGCCCTGCACAGTGAACCGACATTCTTAGCAGCGTATTTAGCTATGGATTCGATATAGTCATTCCACTTGAGGTCTACTGAAAGTGTTAGGCTTAGTGTTTTTCTCTCAGATAGGCTAGCCTGATCCATGGTAATGGGTGGTATGTGCGATTGTCTATTTCTTCTGTATACATTGTATAACCATGACTGCCAAATTTCTCCTGGCTTTCTGTATCGCCTGATGACTGTGATACCAAATCCGATATTCAACTCTAGCTGTTTTTTTTTTCTAGAACTTCCCAACTGTAGAGCTCCCTTTCTTCCCTGGCAGCTACAATGTGAATCCAATAAAATGTAAACGCAAATTCTACTCCAACATTTTCTGTTCTTGCAATTCCTGCCTGTGTAATTCCTTTCCATTTACTTGCTTCCCCGACAGCTACAATCTTCAAGAATTTAAATGTAAAGTCAATAGTCATCTCCTATCTCACTAACTCGCATCCTCACTTTCATGCTCCTTTCTCCGCCCACTCCACTCTCATCAGTATTCTCATCTGTCTCTTACCCACTTTCTGACACCCCCTATAACCTGTCACTACTTCTCATAATTTTCCTCCTATTTAACTCCCTGCAAAACAGTGACAGTAAACTGTCTTGCTTGGGGCGATATGATTATAAAAAAAAATCTCTAAAATTGCAACACCAATTGCCATCTTCTATCTTCTTCATTCCCAATTTTCTGTCGTCCTGTCTTCGACATGCCTGATAAATTGTTCCTTGTTTTATTTTCTTTCCCTTTTCTCTCTTTGTAACCCCCTGCGCAACAGTGGCAGTATTCATGAGAGAATGAGGTATAGAGAAAAAACAAAAAACGCAGAAAGAAATGGTAAAGTACTGTGGGATAATCTTCTGCCCAGTCAGTCATGTCTCTTTTGAGACATGATCGCTCAAGCGTGTATCACTTATGGCACTGACTAATTGGGAAGAGGATTATTAAAAAAGGAAACTAAAAACGATTAAACGATTATTAAAAAAAGGAAACTAAAAAACTTATATTCACTTATATAAAAAAAATGTAATGTAACTTATATTTATTCCTATTAAAATCTAATATAACATATTATTCACTTATATAACCTTACACTCTCGGCAATTGATCTAAATTTATTAGAAAATTACGTTGCCATTGCAACATCACACAGTTTTGATTGAGATTGAGAACATGATTAACAACTTATTCTTGATGAATAAGATAACAGATAAACATTAAGGGTAAAGTCGTAAATAGGCAGTTTTCATAAAGGATCATTTAAACATTTTTCTCTTAATCTAAATATAGGAATCTTATAAATGAAACCGCCAAATACACACGAGTAATCTTAAATTAACTTTAAAACAAAAGTTTATTATTTCGTTTTTCACCTCATATAAAATATCTTCCTCATTTTAAAAATGTATTGCTTTTTTTTTTTGATAAATTACTTCGAAAACGTTTTATTTCTTTTGTCATTTGTAATGAATGATGTTATCACAAAAATATAATTGGATTTTTTGTGCAATATGGCTTTCACCACGTTCAAAACCTTGGCTCTGCCTCTGAACTTTAAGGTGATAAATTTGATAAAGAAAAGCTATTCTTAATATGATAAATATATATATATATATGTGTGTGTGTGTGTGTGTGTGTGTGTGTGTGTACGTGTACTTCTACTTAAAATTTGGAGGTAAAGCCTTGATTTCAAACAGAGAGAAGGGCCAAATAAAAAAATCCAACAAATTTTTTTCGTGGCCGTTACCATTACAAATGGCCCAAAAAACCGAAATCAAAGAAAACACTATATATATGACTCCTCCACCTCTTTGGAGCAAAAGTCGAGTTCAGTTTCTGCCTCCTAATTTCCTTCTTCCTCCCACTCCTCCGTTGTTAGTGTGTATTTAGAGATATTTTGGTGTTTTTTTTTCTCACCTCATGACTGACGATCCATCACGATTGTCTTTATCGGTGAAAAAATATTTAAATCCCTCTTAAACAAAACAAGATTAGTGTTGAATCTTTAATTATAGCGTATATATATATATATATATATAGTTAAATACCTTAGTTTATTCTATCTATCAATGCATTATACGTAAAATAATATCCTTTAACATCCATCAAATTAACATAATTTCTGCGAAAAGAAATTAATTACTAATATTTTGTTAAATCATGTTTTAAGATTTATGAAGCTAACGTCAGTATAATTCGTGGCGTTCTGAAAGGACGCATTTTTTCTCTTTGAATTACGAACAACACAAATTATTCCAAAGTCGAATACGATTAAAAAAGTCATTATTCAAGGAAAATAGAACAACATTAAAGTAAAAATATCAGATTATTTTGTTTTTTCTCTACACCTCATTCTCTCATGAAGCTTTCCAAAATGCGAAACATGTTAGATTGTTAAACTTTATCTATTTGCTTTTTATCTTTATATATATATATATATATATATATATATATAAAGATAGATATTTATAAAAATATATATATATATATACAGATAGATAGATAGATATTAGCAAATTGAAATATATCTGAAGAAAATGAAATATATATATATATTCGATAGATAGATAGATATTAGCAAATTGAAATATATCTGAAGAAAATGAAATATATATATATATTCGATAGATAGATAGATAGATAGATAGATAGATAGATATTAGCAAATTGAAATATATCTGAAGAACATGAAATATATATATATATATATCGATAGATAGATAGATAGATAGATAGATATAAGCAGACTGACATAGATAATATGCAAACTTTTATATATATATATATATATATATATATATATATATATATATATATATATATATAGATAGATAGATAGATAGATAGATATTAGTTTTTTAATCTTACATCCAGATACGACAATTGAGTTACACATCAGTCTTTTTGAGAATGCAATAGACTTCCATTTGAATCTATCCAGCTTGGCTGTTTTATTTATTTTGCACTATTACTCTTGCGGATGGTATGATTCCTTTTCATCTCACTATGATCTAGGTATGGATTAAAGCAGTAAGGTACGCCAGATATTTTAATCTTGATAGAGAAATCAATTTAGAAAAGGCTATCGTTGAACGCAAATCTCTTGCCATCAAATCATGCCCACCTAGCTTTCTTACCTGTTACAGGCTTCGAAAAAATCCCGAATCCTACGCTGAAATTTGAAAATGGCTGAAAATTAATGCATAGATTCTCATATGTATATTTATAGCCGAAACTGTTTTCTGTTCGATCAAGAAAGGAATCCCAGATAAAATCCAGTATCTGATATTTAAGTCAGTGTGGTGCAGTGGATATCGGCTCGGAAGGATAAATCATGAAACCGAGTTCGAATTCCAGTTGAATTCCTTGCATTCACTTATGCGCAAATACTCTTAAGAAAGGTATTAATCCGTCTCTTTTTTTCAAGTTATGGATTAAATAACAGGACAGATTGGGTTCTACAGCCGTGGCTGGCAACCGTTCTACCGCAGAAAGAAATGGTAACGTTCTGTGGGATAATCTTCTGCCCAGTCAGTCACGTCTCTTTTGAGACATGATCGCTCAAGCGGGTATCACTTATGGCACTGACTAATTGGGAAGAGGATTCAACCTATATTTGTTAATCGTCACTTTTTGCGGATGACTATATACGCTCTCAAACCCTGATTGAGCACTCTGGAGGAATCGTTCTTTCAGTAATGCATTAGAGCACTCTGGCTAGTGGGCGTGTATAATGATAATATACACGCTAAAAAGTCTGCCTCCTTTTACCGAGCGCCCATGGCCCAGAGGTAGAATCGCCAATTGACGCAA
>JBBBDQ010000398.1:5810000-5855000 GCA_037127315.1 Ascarosepion bandense
CCACTAACTCAAATCAAAACAAGATGTTCTGCCTAAAATTTCGAACCTGTTAAAAGGGATTAAAAGATTTTTAAAAATAATTAAAAATTACTTTAATCTTTCTTTTTATAACAATAAACACATTTTGATTGAAAAAGTTCGTTGTTATAAGTTTGGGACCTTTTTTATTCGTACTATGATGGTTTTTAGCGATTTAGTGGAGGTACTTAAATGAATATATCATCCTACTTAATACAGTTATGGTTTAAATACCAGGACATCTATATGAAAAATAATTGTTATTCTATGCATAAAATTCTTAAAAATATTCACTTGCAAAAAAGAATTTCGGCTGATTAATAAAATTTCTATGAAGTTTTGGAATTTAGTACGATCATTGAGTATTAGTTTTATGTTGTTTTTTTTTAATTACAAACCATGATACTTTTAAGCAACCATTCACCATCAGCCCATATAAAAAACAACAAGCACAAATTAGTGTACTCTCAACTATCAAAACGAATGTCCTAGCTACTAAAATATAGCAACTATATAAAAATAAGGAAACTGTGAAAAAGTTAATTCCTCTCCAAAAATGATTTTCTACACTGAATTAAAAAACATTAAACTCTGATAATAACTTTCTTGCATCGTTACTGGACAAATAAGACGAGCATAATACTTACTCAAATAACGCTGATCATATAAATCTTTTATATCGCAATCAAATGCATTTTATCAACAATAAATACTAATATATGCTCTACAGATTTCAGTAAAAAAAATTATATACTATACAATATTTAATACAACTTAATCGTCCGCAATAACTGTTCTCCGGCAACTCGTGTTTTGCATAAAACTAACATTGTATATCAATTTAAATGTCCTTTGAACGACTCTATCTCTAACAAAAAAGTAAATATATATGTTGGTCACACGCCAACAACGCTATCTAGAAACCTTACATTGAGTATGTCTGACTCATCATGGATGGCACAGTATTTAAATGAACATTCCTGTCTACATTGAGGAGGTAGGGAAATACTAATTAAGAATAAATTCATATTCTTCCAAAAAAATAATAAACAAAAAATGCAAAATCTCGGAGCCATCTTTATCAAAAAATTAAAACCGACACTAAAAATAAATTAATTTTCAGTATAATAAAAACGCTCTAAAATGACTATAAAAGTATTTTTTAAATATCTAAGTTATAATTTTTTAAGAAAAGCGTAACAGTTTAAAATATGCAAATTGCAATTTTTATCGATATTAAAATTAAAAGTTACTTCCATTACAGCATACAATTTTCAAATCGGTGTTGCGTTTTTACGTGTATGCTCAAAAGTCCCACCGGCAAACCAGAAGATATTTATAACTTACAACTTTTCATAACGGAAAAGTACATAAAAAATATGCAAATTTAAAGATTATCTTGAAAAAGCTTGAATGCACTTGGAATTATAGAAGTAAAAATAAAACTAATGAAAATACATACAGCAGTTTTCTTGCTGTTTTAGTCACCATACAAAAAACTTATTCGTGACTATGAGAAGATTAAAATAAAATAGACATATGTCTAATTTATTTAATCAAGCATACTTAAATTAAGATATACTCCATATATATATACATACATATATATATATATATATATATATATATATATATATATATATATATATATATGACTAAAGGATATCATTTTAATCGAAAGTAGATAACGAGTTTTGGGCTTACTAGGTACTAAGATATATATATACCTATATTATCATATATATACCTGTATATATATAGATATGAATCAAACTAATGAAAATACAGACGGGGCCTTCCTTGCTGTATTTAATACCATGAAACATATTCCTGAAAACGAGAGGATTAAAAAAATAAAGAAGGCATAATATGTCTAGATATAACATGATTCAATGATGTTATGCTGCTTATATATATATATATATATATATATATATATATATTATTTAATATCAAAGTAGAGAGTGTGTGCGTGTGTGAGTGATAGATAGATAGATACTCAGTCAGTCAGTTAAGTGCCATACGTGATACACGCTTGGGCGATCATGTCTCGAAAGAAGCATGACTGACTGGGTAGAAGATTATCCCGCAGTAGGTTGCCATTGCTTTCTGCGGTAGATTGTTTGCCGACCAAGGTTACAGAACCCAATCTGTCCTATTATTTAACCCATAACTGGAGGGAAGAGACGGATTAATACCTTTCCCAAGGGTATTTGCGCGTAAGCGAATGCAAGGAATTCAACTGGAATTTGAACTCGACTTCCCGATTTCTCGTTCCGAGCCGATATCGACTGCACCATGACGCACATCCTCATAAGATAGATAGATTAAAATAAATAGATAAACAAATAAGTTAAAAGATAGATAGATAGATAGATAGATAGATAGATAGATAGATAGATAGATAGATAGATAGATAGATAGATGTTTTATGTGGGTCATCAAATTCGGGCTTGTTTTCTATTCGGAAATTAGTTGACCCCATACTATTCGATCAGCAGGGAGAAGATCGCTTGGTCAGTGTCTGTGACGTGATAGTTAATGGCCTCCTGGTTGAGTGGGCTTTGCCCATGGATTTGGTTACATGAATGTTTATTGATATCTCAACTTGTGAATCAAACTCTCCGTTTACCCAAAGGAATAATGCACAGAGTAACCGTATTTTTTTATTACTGACACGTCATACGACCACACAAAATAGAAGAATTTCATTTAGAAAACAAGGAAAGTTTTAGATTAGCTCGTGGCATACAAGATGGGCTGAAGCAAATGGATGCCAGAGCGGGGTTTGGAAGAAATAACAAAACAGAAGTTACAAAGAACTGAAAGAGACAGGAACATACGGTGGGCCATGATAACCTACGTCCTGAAAGAACATGACAAATAAAAGTATTTACAGTATTATTTTATATTTAAATAAGATAATCTATTCATTTTGTCTTTTCTGCTTTTATACATTCAACTCTTGTTCTTTTAACATATTAGTTTGAGTCAAAAACAATTTCCGATTTGTCTAATGATTATTTCTATAAAACATAAAGCATATTTTAGGACGAACTTTTCTTGTTCAGAAGTAAGTCTGGATGACTTTAGACTTACTAACATGTAAATCTCAAAAGAAAAATGTTGACTTCAGCTATACAATTTAAAAGTGAGTAAACACTTTCTGAGACATCATATATATATATATATATATATATATATATATATATATATATATATATATATATTGTCCTGATGATCGGCTTTGGTTCACTTTAAGATTTAGTTTGTATCTTTGTATATA
Organism: Ascarosepion bandense; assembly: GCA_037127315.1. Taxonomy (NCBI): domain Eukaryota; kingdom Metazoa; phylum Mollusca; class Cephalopoda; order Sepiida; family Sepiidae; genus Ascarosepion; species Ascarosepion bandense. Next base: position 5,813,305 of record JBBBDQ010000398.1, read on the forward strand.
TATATATATATATATATGTATATATATATATATATATATATATATATATATATATATATATATATATATATTTACATATATATACATATATATATATATATATATATATATATATATATATATATATATATATATATATATATATATATATATATATGTATATATATATATATATGTATGTATATATATATATATGTATATATATATGTATGTATATATATATATGTATGTATATATATATATATATGTATGTATATATATATATATATGTATATATATATATATATATATATATATATATATATATATATATATATATGGCAATATCGTGTTGAATACACTGGTTCCCGTCCGATCACCGAAGTTAAGCAACATCGAGCCTGGTGAGTACTTAAAATGAGTGACCATTTGGGAATACCAGGTGATATAAACGTAAGGACCAAGAATGGTCCCTCGGTTCTCCAGGTTTGGGGGATGGGTGCAGGGCTAACAACCCTGTCCCATAAAAAACAAGTTTGTTACAGAAACAGCAACAAAAAGTTTCTGCCCTGTGCACCATTGGGTGTGATGGATATATGATGATGATGATATATACATTCGAATTCCAGTTGAATTCCATGCATTCTCTTACGCACAAATACCCTTGAAAAAGGTATTAATTCGTCTCTTCCCTCCAGTGATGGGTTAAAGAATAGGACAGATTGGGTTCTGGAGCCTTGGCTAGCAACCAGTTTTCCACAAAAAGCAATGGCAACCTACTGCGGAATAATCTTCTGCCCACTCAGTCTGTCTCTTTCGAGACATGATCGCCTAAAGTGTGTAATAGGTATGACACTTAACTGACTGACAAACTACAATCTAGTACAAAATTGCACATTTTGTTTCAACAGTGTGGTACCATCGTTTAGTAGATTGTAGTTTGTACATGTTCTAAAGTATAATTTATAATAAATATTCATTGCTCTATTTATATATTGAGCACTGTTTTAGATTAATGTTTTGACCATTTTTTGAATCATTTTCACAGACATATCTAACATTGCCTAATGACAAGGTAAAAAAATAGAAAAATTAGAAAATTCCGTGTTGCAATGTAAGCTATATTAAATTTAAATAAAATACTAACATAATTATTTATATATATGGGAGTGTCATTTTATGATATAATGCAACAATGTTCTTCATGTGACATAAATGTTCAACTCCATAGTTTAGCCTGATTCTCACATTTGATTAAGTAACACTGACACAACCACAATAATATCGTTTAACTGCGTCTATCCATCACAACTTAACATTCTGAATAACCATGAATTCCTTTTAGATTTTCTAAAAAAAATCATTTCCCCAATTTGATTTTAAAATATCACCTGAAGAAGAACAATATTGTTCTGAACATGAAAATGTGTGTGTAGTACTGATATAGTGTTTTTGTAAACCATTGTAATAACAAAATTACAATGGTTTAAGATATATTTTACGAAAAAATTATTAACCTCTTTATATATATATATATATATATATAATACATATTTACCTCCTTATCTTTTTATCTATCTATCTAATCATATATATATATATATATATATATATATATATATATATATATGTATATATCCGAGTGAATACAGAACGAAGAAAGAATTTTTACTATGTACAAAACATTAATTTAAAACATTAATCAACCATTTTAACTATCCACACAATTTTCTTTGAAATTCTAACGGTCAATACACGAGACTTGTTCTCTTATCGCTAACCCCCACCAACATCCCACACACAACTGACCAAATATAAGAAAAGAGGATTTTCATTCCTATCCATACCGTCTAATGAGACACTGAAGTTTCAATGTCGAAACAAATGTACGATTTGTAGTGGATATTTATTTCTATAAAAAATTATATACATGTTCTAATATATATATATATATATATATATATATTAAAAATTATATTTTAGAACATGTACATAATTTATACATATATATATCTACTACAAATAGTACATTTGTTTCTGCTTAAATACAAAAATATTCTGTACAAAATAAGCTTTCCAGCCCTTACCGGTTCTTCTAAGAAATCCAAAGAATATAGTCTAGTTGCAAGATAATAAAAACTTACATTCTAACTGCTAATGGTAAATATATCTAGAAATCAAAGACTCTCATTAATCAACCATTTTAACTATCCACACCACTTTCTTCAAAATTCCAAAGATCAATACACGAGACTTGTTTCCCAATCACTAAACCCTACTAACATCTCAAACACAACTGACCAAATATAAAAAAGAGGCTTTCCATTCCTATCCACACCACCTGATGAGACATTGAAGTTTCAATGTCGAAACAAATGTACCATTTGTAATGGATATATATATATATATATATATATAAATTATGTACCTGTTCTAAAATATAATTTATAATAAATATTTACAGCTCTATATATTATATATCGAGCACTGTTTTAAATTAATTTTTTGGACGTTGTAAAAATTCTTTCTTCCTTCTGTATTCACTCAGATATATATATATATATATATATATATATATATATATATATATATATATATATATAGTGAAATGAATTAGAGCTCTGTAGCTATTGGGCGCGTATAATGATATGTGCTAAAAAGTTAAAAAGTCTGTCAAGTTCCACCGAACGCCCATAAGCCAGGGGTAGAGACGCCGACTGACACCTTTTCGGTCAGGTTTCAATCCTGGATAAAAAAAGCAATCGGAGTCTAACCGTACTGATGAGCTGTGATACGGCGAAACAGATCTGTCTGCGGATGTCAATATATATATATATATATTGATAGATAGATAAGTTGGTAAATAATTATTTTATATATATACATATGGAGGTTAATAATTTTTTTCGAAAAATGCAAATGCAAACAAACAAGTTACTGCTGGTAGACCCACGCGCTTATGCCTAACGGGTCCTAATTTTTCTTTACTTTACTAATTTTTCTTTACCACGTTTTTAGTATTCGATTCCATTTTTAGGTTCTACTATTAAACTAACTCGGTTATACATTTTATAAATATAGAAATATTTGTGCATGCAAAATTGCTCAAAACGAACTATAAGAAAGGAACGCTATTCATAATTCAAATCGAAAATAAGCAAGTATGACATGCTAACCACCTGGAAATTGTCAAAATGTCATGAGTAAAACATATATATATATATATATATATATATATATATATATATATATATATATATAATTTGTGTATTTAGTCAGAACATTTTCTTTTAGACATATCATTAAGAAAGGAACGCTATTCATAATTCAAATCGAAAATAAGCAAGTATGACATGCTAACCACCTGGAAATTGTCAAAATGTCATGAGTAAAACATAATATATATATATATATATATATAATTTGTGTATTTAGCAGAACATATTCTTTTAGATATATCTTTAAGAAAGGAATGCTATTCATAATTCAAATAAAAAATAAGCAAGTATGACATGCTAACCACCTGAAAATTGTCAAAATGTCATGAGTAAAACATAATATATATATATATATATATATATATATATATATATAATTTGTGTATTTAGGAAGAACATTTTCTTTTAGACATATCAGATTAAATAAACTGCAAACATTGTGTTTGCTTATTTTTAATAAAATCCGTTCATACACATGGATATTCTTTTGCATAATATAATTGAAAGATGTAAGAAATTATCTGTAACGTTGACAGATATTATTAGCATTCATTTCTCAAGGTACCCAAGTACTTTCAACCTCTTTCCGAGATCATCTTCAGGGATGTGAGTTATGGCAAGAAAAAATAACCGCAAGACTGTGTTACTAAAAATTACTGTAAATTTTTTATGCTTCAAATATAGCGGTTGACAAATTGCTTAGCGTTCATTAGAAAATGGAATTTTTTATATGTTGTAATGTCATGGTCATTCACGTGTAAAAGCAGAAAAAAGCTGTTCGTTTTACAAACATTTTACAACATTACTAAACATTACTATTCATAGCTGATTCTTTTAATTTTAACTCAAGATTTTTAATGAATATTGCCTTGAGAATCTGTAGTTTGCTTTTGTTGTTATCTTAGTGTAAGAAAGTTGTCATCAATCATTGTTTTTTTATAATGTGAATGTAGACAGGAATGCTGTTGTAGATGTCTAGAATAGGACAAATGGTCAGACAAGTGTAATGTAAAACCCCTATTTAATATAATTGTTGTAAATTCAACATATATATTTGTTTTTGGCCAGAAATACATTCTCGTAAGAGACATTTGATTTGATTTATTATGTTTGATTTTATTAAAATAAACAGACACAATGTTTGCAATTCATTTAATCTAATATATATATATATATATATATATATATATATGTGTGTGTGTGTGTGTGTGTGTGTGTGTGTGAGAGAGCAGCAACCAATCTTTTAAGTATATTTCTTTACATATGACAGACAAGGAAAACTTAATTTTTTTACTTACTTTATCCAGCGTTCTTACATTTTGTGTGTGTAAGATAGTAAAATTTGTCCATTGTCTCAAGCGCTTTCAACCACTTCTTTTGCCATTTTCCAATTTTTTCTAATTAACTTTTTTCCGTAAAAAAGAATCCGAGCATAAAAGACAACCATATTGGATTACTGCATCCATCTGTCTGATTGTTTGATGTTCTTCAAGAGATTAGAAGAATAATCTTTGGTTGAATTTTTGTTTCTTTGTTTATTCTGGTCATCCTGTAAAAATGTTGTTTGACATTATTGTAATTATTATTTATTTATAATAATTTCACCCCAAGCAAAGGAATACTGCCACTGGTGGTCTGGGGGTTACAAAGTGATAATGAAAGAGGAACAAGATACAAAAAGTGTAGGAGAAAGGATAAGAGAAAGTTGGGAATACTGGTGTGCAGGTGTTGTATATCAATAAACAACAAACACGTATATATATAAAAATATGAAGTGATCTTTTTATTAATGACGATGAACCGTGTAGCCTAGGGAACAGAGAGTGAGAGAGCGCGCCTCCAAGGGGTTGACGGGGGGGTCGTATCTGTTGCTCCTCTGGTCTGGTCTGGCTCTCTCGTCTGCCTCTGTCTCTCTGCGTCTGAAATCCGTGCGCCGAGGTCTTTTATAATCTCCAAACCGGTACTTCCGGATTTTGCCTCGCCCACGCACGCCCACGTAATTCTCAGAGACACCTGTTCTGTCTGCCTCTTGTAGCCATTTCCGCTACTGCCGGAAATAAGGTCAAACAAACATCCGTTCCTTTCAACGACCGGAAAACACCCCCGCTTGCATCAGCCTTTCCTCGGGTGGGGCGAGATTGTTATATTACACAGGGAGTTACCTGAGAGTAGAGAGAGAAGGAAGAAGAAACGTTACAGTGGTTATCGGATAAAAAATAAAAGAAGGATGGAAATCAAGGAGATAAAAGATGGCAATTAAAGGTGCACTTAAACTTTTGTGGCGCCCAGGGAAGGAAGTATACAGAAGGGGTTCCACAGGCGGGAAGTGCGAGAAAAGAAACTGAGAGTAGAAGTGGGGGTTACATGAGACTGTTTTGACTGTAAAAGGCTTGGATTTAGTTGCCAGTCAGATAGCTTGAGTAAGTACGTGTAAAGGGGACACCGGAGAGATAAGCTCATCAGAACAGAATCCCTGAAAATATTGCTGGGAAAAACAGAGGGAAGCCACACACCGTCGTAGAAAAATTAGCTGCCAAATCAAGATCGAGATTTAGACACACCTTTTGATGTGGGGATGCCAAGCAGACGAGAAAGAGCATATTTAACATCTTCTCTTTGCTTTTCATAAAGATCTCAAATCTGCCAAATCTCCTCAAACATGTTGTGTACTTCGTCTTTAGTGTCACTGTTGGGGAATTCCATGCAGATATGCGTTGTCATGCAATGGATATCGACTCGGAATAACAAGTCAAGGGAGCCGAGTTCGAATTCTAGTTGAATCCTTGCATACACGTACGCACAAATACCCCTGGTAAAGGTATTAATCCGTCTCTTCACTCCAGATATTGGTTCAATAATAGGACAGATTGGGTTTCTACAGCCTTGGCTGGCAACCAGTCTACCACAGAAATGGCAACTTACTGCGGGATAATCTTCTGCCCAGTCACTGTGTCTCTTTCGAGACATGATTGCCTAAATCGTGTAATACATATTACACTTAACTGACTGACAAACTACAATCTAGTACAAAATTGCACATTTTGTTTCAACAGTGAAAAGCAATATTTCATCAGGTAATTAATATGATGGTACCATTTTTTAGTAGTTTGTAGTTTGTACATGTTCTAAAGTATAATTTATAATAAATATTCATTGCTCTAGTTTTATAGAGCGATCATGAAAGCGATCATGGGATTTAACTGACAAACTTCACTGCCGATATAATGGCAGAGAAATGGTTTTCCCGTTTCATGGAGAAGAAGATCGAACTCACAGACTGTCAGCGTTCTGGCCGATCTGTTCAGTCTGATGAGAACAAGTCACACCCACCGATTAAAGTAGAACGACGCCAGACCACAAGATAACGTGCTCAGAAAATGGCAAGCTTTGATGTTACAATCGTTCATCTTCAGTCAGGAGGCAAAATCAAACACAACCAACATTCAGTGCTGAGCTCTATGTTGAAAAAACAGTCCCAAAGGAAGAATTCAGCTGAACATACCTCACCAGCAATACATTGTCTTCATTCAATATGACAATACTCACCTCAACCTCGCCAATAAGATCAAATATACAATTAAAGAGTTCGGTATGGATTTTCTGCCACGCCTACCATATTCTCCTCATTTAGCCTCTTTAGACTATCACCTTGTTCGCTTTCTAACAATTTGAGGGGCATTTCCTGTTCCTTCACAAAGGAAGTGCGTTGTGGTGCAATGGATATCGACTCGGAACGATAAATCGGTTTGCCGAGTTCGAATTTTAGTTGAATTCGTTGCATTCACTTATGCACAAATACCCTTGGGAAAGGTATTAATCCGTCTCTTTCCTTCCAGTTATGGGGTAAATAACGGGACAGATTGGGTTTTTATAGACTTGGTTAGCAACCAGTCTACTGCAGAAAGAAATGTCAACCTACTGAGGAAGAATCTGCTACCCAGTCAGTCATGTCACTTTCAAGACATGATCGCCCAAAGCGTGTATCACGTATAGCACATAACTAACTTCCTTCACACACAATGTGGAGTTTAAAACGCGGCTTCATAATTTTTCATGACAAAACCTAGTGATTTCTCTCGTTAAAGCATTAACTTTTTAGTGGATCTATGAAAGGAGAACGTAAACAATGAAAGGGTATACAGTGTTGAATGTTTCATGAAAAATATTAAAATCATAAATACTAAAATATTTTATGAAGAAATAAACGAATTTATGAAACAACCCAGTATTTCATCAATTATGCATTTACAATTATTTATAATGACTCGTTGATATGTATACATTTTGCGCCTTCATTAATTTTCCTGTGGAAATAATGTAATACGATTCAAAGTCAGTCAGTTAAGTGTCATACGTGATACACGCTTTGGGCGATCATGTCTCGAAAGAGATATGACTGACTGGGCAGAACATTATCCCGAAGTAGGTTGCCAAGGCTATAGAACCCAATCTGTCCTATTATTTAACCCCTAACTGGAGGGAAGAAAAGGATTAATAACTTTCCCAATGGTATTTGTGCATAAGTGAATTCAAGGAATTCGATTGGAATTCGAACTCGGCACCCCGATTTGTCGTTCCGAGTCGATATCCACTACACCACAATGCACATCCTACGATTCAAACTAATGTTATATATTTGATACGGTGATATATTTAAATTATGATTATTTATAAAAGCGTTCTTTTATATGTTGTTTCGTCTCTACGTAGTTAAATTAAATAAAAGAAAGAAAGCCTGCCATATCTACAATCAGGCGTTTAGAAAACACAATAATCCGACAGTCATTGATTTTGATTCAGGCCAAGATAATTTTTTTATATTTTTCTTCATTCAACATTTTTTAAATGATATCCGCTCTATACAACGCCTACGAACAACTATCGATCTTCTTTAAAACGCTTGTTGTATGGGTGATATGGAATATACAGTGGAATAAACACTTCCTTCTTCATTAAATACTAACTTGCGTGATTTCTGGAGAAAGAGTCGTGAGACAGTCTAAAGGCAGTCGAAGTGTATCTAGACAGTCCGAACGTACACTTCTATCTACTAACTAATAACACTCTTTTTGTAAATATGTTCTGATATTTAAATACACTGGTTCAACCTACCTTCTTGTTTTCGTGTCTTTCTTCATGGCCCTAACTAGCCACAATAATGGGTATGAGAAAGTAAAATATTTATGGGTATACTAGCAGTATAGCCCGGCGTTACTCGGGTGTAATGAAAAATTTAAAACTAATCCATGGTCATGGAGCTCAGACTCTTTGAACGTTGGCACGAAAGACTAAAAAGCAAAAGTTGTTTCCAGTTAAAGCGAAACCATAGACTGAAAGAAAAATGAATGGATGTAAGTCAAATTTTGATTTTCTGGTTTCTATATCAAATTTTCTGCACTATTGTAAGAACTGCAACCTTGAAACGTCTGAATATCGTTTCTTATGTGTTTGTTTATGAGTGTATCAAATTTGATTAAAATCCTTCTATAACCCGATCTTTTCGATTATCGATTTTCGATATTTATCGGAGGTACCTCGACACAAACCTAGCTAAAAACTCTCGCAGACGCTTATGCTACAAGTGAATAAATTTTCTAGAAAATCGGTTCAGCCGTTTCAGAGTCTATAGATAACAGACACACACACACACAGAGACAAAGTTCTATTTAAAAATAAGTTTATATAGAATAAAGATAATGGCTAACTTGAAGAGGTTATGAGATTTTGTTTCACAAATTAGCGGTTATTAGAAAGAAGCTGTCCGAATGGAATTTCCTTTTTTATTCGTAGAATACAAAGAGAATGGCGAAGATTTTTCCCATTGATAGTGGCTCTTATCTGTGAATAGTACGTTGGCTGGAACTAATGACTGCTGCTTGTTAGTTACTTTGCCATGGAAATGGCGTTAGAATAGAGAGAAGATTCGTCTGTAAGAAAAGAGTTGTAGAGTCGAAAAAATTCATCACTCACAGGGCGGCGTAGACGCTTGTTAATCAAAACTGAAACCCGAGGACTGGGCAGCTTCAACTCAGATATGACAGCAGTGGACTATTTTTGTATTATCTGGCTCTTAGAGACATAGATCATATGTCGGGTACTTAAAAGAGTACAACAATGAGATGATCATTTTCGAGCATCTTTAGCGATGAATTGTACCAATTGGGGTTTGCTGTGAACTCGCATCGTAAGAGGTTGGCGGAGTTGAATGTTACGAGCCATAGAAAGGTCTGCAATATAATCGGTCCTAACTTGGTATCTCGACTTCAGTCACTTTCTCACCGACGTGATGTGACTCCCCTTTGTCTTTACTACAAATATTTTCATGGTAACTGCTCTGACGTGACGTGGATTTATTTCCTGGTGTCCGGACCACATAAATTTAGTCCTGCTATTATTCTGAGGACCCTAGATTTTATGCTAGGATTTGTCATCGGAGGCCACAATTTGAATAACATAAGTTACGCAGATGATACGGAAAGGAAGGCTACAATAACTGCTACAGAAATAACTGATGAGATTCACAAGAAAGGACTGCAAGAATATCGAATGCATAGTCATCAGCAAAAAGAGCAACTCAAAATGCCGAATACAGGTAGGGGATACGAAAATCAAGCAGGTACAAAATATTACAAACGAGGGAAGTATTCTAACAGAAGACGGAAAGTGCGATACAGAGATCTGAAGGTGAATTGGTAAAGGATGCGTTCCAGAAGTTGATTAGAGCCTAAAGAAACAGGAACATTTCGCTAGAAACAAAGAAAAGAGTACTGGATTGCTATGTGATATCAGTTCTTCAATATGGCAGTAAATGCTGGAGCATATCATTAAAGATAGTGGAAAGAGTTGAAGCAATTGAAATGTGGTTCTACAGAAGGATGTGGCGGATATCATGGATTGAGCACGTGAGCAATGATGAGGTTTTAAAAAGGATGGAAGCGAAAGATAAATTAGTACTGAGCACCAGGAAGAGACAGCTAAAGTTCCTGAGACATGCAAAAAGGAGAGATAGCTTGGAGAACCCAATACTAACAAGCTAGATAAAGGTAAAATCAGACAGGAGAAAGCAGCATATAACATATTTGAAAGAGCCTGATCAGGTGGATGACAGAAAGAGGGTTGTGTGGTGTTAGAGGTGAAAGCGCGCTAAGAGCCACCAGGGCTAGAGAGACATGGAAAACCATAATCGTCTACGTCCTGAAAGGACAGGGTATATATCAGATGAAGAAGACTAGCTGACATCAAGGTTTCACCTTATTACCGTGGAAATAGTAAATGTAGCTGCCCCTCTCTCTCTCTCTCTCTCTCTCTCTCTCTCTCTCTCTCTCTCTCTCTCTGTGTAATAAGCTACGCGCTTGTGGCGATCTCATCTTGCTTGGGGTGAAACGATTTTTAAAAAATGCTTTTTAGAGCTCAGTTTTCTAGAGTACGGCCACAAGTGTTCTAACCATTTAAAAGAGTTTAGATCATACATCGTAATAACTAGTCAAAAGAGGTAGAATCATAGTGACGTTTTCAAACGGCTCGCCTGAAAAAAAAAAGAAAAAATGTTCATAATGAAAGTGTTATGATTTATCTGACAGGTCGGAAAATACGCCATTTTGAAGGGTAGTTATTTAAAAATACGCTATTTTGAACGGCAGTTATTTTGAAGGGTAATTATTTTGTAAGTAGGTTTTTTGCCGTCAACAATGCAAACCGGAAATAAACTTATTTTCTGTAAATTAACGAAATGAATCCAACTTGATTGTTGAATACTTTTCAGGCAAATTGTTGGTTTTTGTTACGCTCTCATTGTCGTAGTAAATAATCTAGAGGTAAAGGAAACAGGATCATTAGGAAAGAAAGAAAGAACGAAAGAAATGAGAAAAATAAAATGTGAAAGAAAGAAACAAACAAATGAGAAAGAGGAAAAAGTGAAAGAAAGAAAGAAAGAAAGAAATGAGAAAAAGAAAAATGTGAAAAAAAGAAAGTAATGAAAAAAGTAAAATGTGAAAGAAAGAAAGAAATGAGAAAAAGAAAAACGTGTAAGAAAGAACGAAATGAGAAAAAATGTGAAAGAAAGAAAAAAAGAAAGGAGAAAAAGAAAAATGTGGAAGAAAGAAAGAACGAAATGAGAAAAAGAAAAATGTGAAAGAAAGAAAGAAATGAGAAAAAGAAAAATGTGTAAGAAAGAAAGAAATGAGAAAAAGAAAAATGCTAAAGAAAGAAAGAAATAAAGAAAGAAATGAGAAAAAGTAAAATGTGAAAGAAAGAAAGTAATGAGAAAGAGAAAAATGTAAAAACAAGAAAGAAAAAAAGGAAAAAATGAAATAAAGAAAAATGTGAAAGAAAGAAAGAAATGAGAAAAAGAAAAATGTGAAAGAAAGAAAAAAATGAGAAAAAGTAAAATGTGAAAGAACGAAAGAAAGAAATGAGAAAAGTAAAATGTGAAAGAAAGAAAGAAAGAAAAAGAAAGAAAGAAAGTAATGAGAAAGAGAAAAATGTGAAAAAAGAAAGAAAGAAAAACGAGAAAAAGTACAATGTGAACGAATGAAAGAAAAAAATGAAAAAAAGTAAAATGTGACAGAAAGAAAGAAAGAAATGATAAAGAGGAAAAGGTGAAACGAAGAAAGAAAGAAATGAGAAAAAGAAAAATGTGAAAGAAAGAAATGAGAAAGAGAAAACTGTGAAAGAAAGAAAGAAAGAAAGAACTGAGAAAAAGAAAAATGTGAAAGAAAGAAAGAAATGAGGAAAAGAAAAATGTAAAATACAGAAAGAAAGAAATGAGAAAAAATAAAATGTGAAAAAAAGAAAGAAAGAAAGAAATGAGAAAAAGTAAAATGTGAAAGAAAGAAAGAAATGAGAAAAAGAAAAATGTGAAAGAAAGAAAGAAGGAATGAGAAAAAATGTGAAAGAAATAAATAATGAAAGAAATGTGAAAAAGAAAAATGTAAAAGAAAGCAAGAAAGAAAAAAGAGAGAAAGAAAGAGGAAAGCAAGAAATGAGAAAGTGAAAAATGTGAAAGAAAAAAGAAAAAAGAAAGAAAGAAATGAGAAAAAGTAAAATATGATAGAAAGAAATGAGAACAAATGTGAAAGAAAGAACGAAAGAAATAAATGAGAGAAAGAAAAATGTAAAAGAAAGAAAAATTTGAAAGAAAGAAAGAGACAAGAGGCTTTGGTTTACTGTCAGGTCATTTTTCCTTTATTTGTCTTTCAATTACTTTCATTCCTGCATGGAAACAAAAGAATGTTAACAGATTTTAGCTTATGGCAGACATAAATCTAAAAAGAAATGTTTTAAATCGGCCATTTTTATGCATTATGGGTGGGAGAGAAATTAATGAAAATAATTTTTGATGAAGAAGAAACTTGGAGAATTTTGAAGAAGCTTCATCAGCAACAACAACAATATCAACAAAAAAAAACGAACGTTTAGATGTAAAAAAACAGTCCTGGTTATAAATTCACAAATATAAAGTTTAGTTATACAGCATTTATATCTACTTTCATCGTATAACTTGTCGACTATTTAGCAGCTATTTAAGCTATTCATATCATCTCCACAAGACAACACCTTATTTTCCGGCTTACTTAACGCATTTCTTTCTAAAAAGAAATCTCTAAAAAGTACGTGTGGGTCTTCCAAGACGTGTGGGTCTTCCAAGACGTGTGGGTCTTCCAAGACGTGTGGGTCTTCCAAGATGAATGTATCAGCTATCACCATGCTGTCACACGTATCACAATCTTTTTTTGTCCTGGAACTTGTCGCCCATGGTAAGTTTATCAAAACGATTTGCTTATATTATCGCATACAAGCTACAAATTGAACCAATCCCAAAGAATATGGTAACAAAGTAGTAGAAAAACACACCGCATACTGAAAAAAATGATTAGGCAATGAAGGAAAAAAGAAGAAATAGTGAATAAATTTAGAAACAAGAGAAAGTATATTTAACGTCAAATACTAACAAAATGATCATAGTGAGGCTTGTGTACATGGAGAGGGAAACACAATATTTGGGGTTGCAATTAATACAAAAATGATAATTTTCGAAGCTAGTAAACTCGCAATGAAAATTAGATAAGAAGATATGAGTATCAAGAAACCTTTCAAGAATAACATGCGTGAAGAATAGTCCAAAGGATGGCAAAGTGAAGACAAACCGTGTGAAAGAATGAAACTCCCCTCAATAATTCAAGTGAATGAGTGCTGAAAACTCGGAATGCTTTTAACACATCACTCAATGATTCCCGGGCTTGACCTATACATAGAACCACTAAAGAAAAAATTCATATGATTTTGATGCAGAACGAACCTTCAGATGGTACGTGACAAAATTTATGCTCAATCGGAATATTAGTTAACAAATTACAGTTATATAAGTGAAACGACTGTTGCAAATTTTCAAAAACAATGGAAACATGAATTTCGTGTGCTGATAAAGCACACCTTTCTGATGAGAAAAATACTGTTCAAGCAAAGCAATGGCTTGATAAGTGTTATTCGGACATTGCTCCGTCGGAAACAACGGTTAAGAGGTGGTATGCTGACTTTAAACGCGATCGTATAGGCTCAAATAATGCTGAAATATCAGGTCGCCAAAAATCGGAGGTTGTCCCGAAAAACATAAAAAATCCATAAACTCGTTTTGGTCGATCATAAATTGAAGTTGCTTGTGATAGTAGAGGAGTTGAACATATCATAAGGCAGTGTATTCACCATTTTGCATGAACATTTGTCAATGAGAAAGCTACCTTCAAAGTGGGTGCCTTGTTTGCTCACAGTAGATAAAAAACAACAACGCGTTGTCGTTTGCAACTGTTTCAACGGAACAAGAATGAGTTTTTGCGTAAATATGTGACAAAGGATGAAACATAGATCCACCACTTCACTCCGGAATTTAATCGGCAGTCAGGTGAGTGGAGTGCATCGGGTGAAAGCCGTCTAAAACAACCAAAACGTAACCATCAGCAGGCAAGGTTTGCCTTCTTCATTTTGGTATGCGCAAGTTACTATTTTCATTAATTACCTTAAAAAGATAGAAAGAAACATCAATAACGAATATTATCTAGCATTATTGGTGCATTTAAAAGATAAAATCGCCCAAAAAATGCCACAAATGAAAAAGAAAAATGTGATCTTTCACCAAAACAACGCACCATGTCACAAGTTGATTACGATGATGGCAAAACTACATGAACTAAACTTCGAATTGCTTCTGCATCCAGCCTATTCTCCAGATCTGGCACCTAAGAATTTTTGCAGACCTCAAAAGAATGCCACATTGAAGAAGATTTAGCTCCAATGAAGAAGTGATATTAGAAACTGAGGCGTATTTTGAGGCCAAAAAACAAATTGTTTTACAAAAAAATCATTGAATTGTTAGGGAAGTACTGGAATCAGTGTATCATCCTAGAAGCAAACTATGTTGATGAATAAAGTCGAATTGTGCCTAAAAGTTGTTTTATTGGTTAGATCCAGGATTTATTGAGTGATGTGTTACTACTAAATTTGTTGTAAGTCTTTCAAAAAATGTGTTTTAAGTAATGGCTGGTAGTGAGAATCATTTAATGTACACAAATAATTTTTCGTCTTTCATTTTACTCTCCTCTTAAATAAACTGCGCATCAGTGGTGGTACCGCCTTGCTTGGAGTGAAACAATTAAAAAAACCAAAAACAAGAACAATGCTGATGACTCTGTAGATGATAATTTAGAGTTTTTTTTTTTTTAATCATATCACCCCGAGCAAGGAGGTAACGCCACTGAGGTGCAGGGGGCTACGCAAGAGTGAGAAGATTGGAAAAAATAAAACCGGGAACTACATCCTAAGCAGGAAACAAGGGATGAGCCTCTTCACCTGTTCAATAGACATGGGTGGAGTGTGAACCGGGCGATAGTTTAGTCTATCTACTCCAATTGAAAAAAAAATAGGAAAAAGAGTGAAAAGATTGGAAAGAGATAACCGGAAACCACATCCTAAACAGGGAACAAGGGATGAGCCTCTTCACCTGTTCAATAGACATGGGTGGATTGTGAACCGGGCGATAGTTTAGTCTACCTACTCCAATTGAAAAAAAGAAAAAAGGAAAAGGAGTGAAAAGATTGGAAAAGAGAAAACCGAAAACCACCTCCTAAACAGGGAACAAGGGATGAGCCTCTTCACCTGTTCAATAGACGTGGGTAGAGTGTGAACCGGGCGATAGTTTAGTCTATTTACTACAATTATAGCAGTGACGAGTTTGGGGGAGTTGTGAATGAATGAAATTTCTTTGTTTTATATTTTTACATGCATATTTAAAAAAAAAATCATTACATTTTTATAAAAATAAAACCAACTTTGGACAAGGAAATATGTATAGTATATTTACTAAATACCAACTAGTATGTATGTCATTGTCATAGAAACAAAATCGGACGCGTGATTAATTTAAACAATACGTGGCGCCAATATGTGAATGACGCATAGCGAATGTGTTGTTGTATGTGAATGACATTTTTATTTTTCTTAGAATTTGATGTCCGATATTAGGGTGCGTCTTCCAAGCCATAGCGTCCTGTGACCCGGAAATTACGGTATTTTGATTTTTCTTTATTTTTTAATTTTCCCGCTTCGTATACGAAGAAGTAATTAACGAATAAATGGAAACAAAATGGATATTTATGTATATGAGAAAGAGACCGTTGACATTTCTATGGAACTTAATGAGGAAATTTTTTAAATCCATAGAGCAGAGGTAAGACAAAAGAGGCAAAAAGTAAAAAAAGATGTATGACTTATCTAGCGATCTTGAATAAATAAATAAATAAATAGGAGTGCAACATCTAGGCGAGATAGCAAAAAGATGAAAAATTATTAACTACTATAAGAACAGCTATTTCTGGAGAGTTATGGTCGCGAATATCCTGAAGTGACACGCAATCTTTGTTTATGTTTTCATGAAAAAAATTTGTTTTTTCCTATGTTATTAATACCTATATATATATAAAATGCAATCTGTGAGCCTGTGTGTGACTGTTCCCTATGCACGCCTACATTTTTTAAGCTCCGCCATTCAAACTTTGCAGGGAAACATATCTACAGGGCGAGCCAAGTTGACACATACTTTTTGAGTTTAAGTTCAGCAATTTTCCCTTTCGCACTTTTTGGCCAATGGTGCAGATTGTTTACATTTGCTCCGTAAAACCTCTAAGATTTAAGATGGTTGCTAGATTACGTCAGAGAAATCAAATCACACGTGTCAAACTCGACTAAAATATTTTTTATTAAAATAAAATGAGCCTTTATATTTATTTTTTATTCCGACGTTTCAAAAATTCATTTGGTCAACAAAAAAAATGTGAATATTTTTCTCCGTAATTTTGAAAAAAAAAAAGAAATATTTTTTTAAAAATATGTTTTTCAAACAAAAACAAAATATGTAAAATAAAAAGTGGCATCTTCTCCTACTACTAAAATGTTCTGAGTTGCACGGGCAACGCCGGGTTATGATGCTAGTATAGAAATATAATAAAGTCATATCAAACCGAAAATCTTATTATAGATTAACTTGAAAATGTACTACTCGTTATGTCTAGTGAGCACCTTTCCATGAAAATTCGAAAATATGTTTTGAAAGAAAAATTAAGTGAAAAACACGCAAAGACTAAACACTTAGTCCATTTTTATTCTTTAATAATGTGAGAAATGAAATATTTTAGGGAAATATTTGCACGGCATTGAAATTTTAAAAGTTATGTTAAAAATTCTCGAAAAAAAAATGATTACATAGCGATGGCAGTACCAAGTTTGCATTATTCTGAAGGATGTAAAATATTCCCTCTGTTTAGGTTCAGAAGCACAGAGTGGCATTATACACAAATCATATTATACGAAAGAAAAGACGGTATATTTTGTAAAGGGTGACCTAAAGCCAAAAGAATTTATTTCTACAGTCGGATATTCTGAAAATACTATGAACTGAAACAGTGAGTAAAAATGAAGCAGTTATATACCTCTCCCCCACACACACACTAAGAAGTGGATGCGACACAACGTCAGGGTTTAATGTGGGGATCCTGGACGCGTATAAGCGGACACGGCACAAAAATTGCACAGACCTCGCAACCGCCGGTCGCGCTGGTTCCGGTGACGAGCACCGGTCTTACTCTCTGGTGCAATGGGGTGTTACGACCCCGCGAAACTGTTCCCCAGAACCAGGCATTTCACAGTATTATTTTTCTCAGTTGCATACCTGTCCTCGGACAGAGATGCAACTGAGCCGCATTCTGCCTTCGAGGACAGAGACGCAACTGAGAGATGATTTGCATCCTCACCCACCACAAACGTATACGAAGAAGTAAATAACGAATAAATGGAAACAAAATGGATATTTATACATATGAGAAAGAGACCGTTGACATTTCTATGGAACTTAATGAGGAAATTTTTTAAATCCATAGAGCAGAGGTAAGACAAAAAAGGCAAAAAGTAAAAAAAGATGTATGACTTATCTAGCGATCTTGAATAAATAAATAAATAAATAAATAAATAAATAGGAGTGCAACATCTAGGAGAGATAGCAAAAAGATAAAAAATTATTAACTACTATAAGAACAGCTATTTCTGGAGAGTTATGGTCGCGAATATCCTGAAGTGACACGCAATCTTTGTTTATGTATCAGATATTTAATCTGGTTTAAATCGCTTCAACATCCGATGTATCTACTTTGGTCTAATGTCTAAGATCATCAGTTTTGCTAATTCTTTTTGCATAATCAGAAAAAAATAATTTTCGAGAATGCAATAAAATGACTTGACATTTATTTTTTCCGGTTCTAAATGTCATCAGGTAATTAAGCAAAGGTTAAAAAAAAAGACAAATTTAATTGTATTTGTGAAGAGTAATTAAGACATTTGTCAATTTGGAACAGTGCCATTTAACACTTATTACAAGTTAACATCGGTGTAAAGATAAATCTCATTTCTACCAATGCTATGAATTCGGGGAACGGATAAAATACAGAGAAAAGGGTAAACTAGACCATGAAATAGTAACATCCCCTTTTTTAAGAGGATTTTACACTCTCGCCGATTGTCTCTGTTTGGACCTGCAGGAAAATAAATCATTCGAATGCTGATATTGGGCTAGGTATACACTCCCTCAGTTAATGCTATGTGAATCTCCTCCAACTTGTGGGACCAACTGAATCAAGGTACCCAGTTGAGCCATGTACACACACACACACACACACACACACACACACACAATCACACACACATATGTGTGTGTGTAGATAGATAGATAGATAGATAGATAGATAGATAGATAGATTTTTTTTTTAATCATTTCACCCCGAGCAAGGCGGAAACGCCACTGATGTGCAGGGGGTTACATAAATGTAACAAGATTAATTAGAAAAGAGTGAGGAGTACAAACTAGTTAGAAAGGAACAATAGAAAGCGGAGAAAGCAGGTGCGATGACAGATACATTATGAGTGTCATTATGATAAGAGCATACAGCAACTAAATAGCTATAACGTTTCAGTATTTAATGCACCATCATCAGACAAGGAAATAAATAATGGTGTATGATCAGGGATGAGATCTGCTGTCAGGTGTGCTTTCCTCCAAGATATGATATGCATGAATGCGTTTTATGTTATATCAGCTTTAACATCGGATAGATTGTCCGTTCCTGGATTTTTTTACCAGAGGTTTCTTCGCAGAGACAAAGATATTAGCACGCCAACAAGCGGAACGAACTTTTCAGGTATTTTGTTGCAAAGTAATCCTAAAAGCCGACCAGACCATGTGAGTGAGAAAGAAAATAGTAATGTCATATAAATAATTTGATGATATAATAAGCATCAGAAATTTCGTGAACACACACACACACACACACACACACACACACACACACACACACACATATATATATATATATATATATGCGGATGACTATAGTATTTACGCTCTCACACTCTGATTGAGCACTCTGGAAGAGTGGTAGACTTTGTAAACAGTAGCTACTCCGGCATTTACGCACCGCTCATTCGATAATGAATTGGAGCACTCTAGCTATTGGGCGTGTTCATACGCGCTAAAAAGCCTGCCTTCTTCTACTGGACGCTCGTGGCCTAGGAGTAGAATCGCCGACTGACGCCAATTCGGTCGGGTGTCAATCCTAGTTTAGGAAGCGACCGGAGTCTAAGCCGTACTGATGAGCTGTAATACAGCAAAACAGATCTGTCTGCAGATGACTATATATATATATATATATATACCATAAATTATATTTTAGAACATGTACATAATTATTCTCTATATATCCGCTACAAAGATACGTTCGTTTCGACATTGAAACTTCAATGTCTCATCAGGCGCTGTGCAAAGTAATGGAAATCCTCCTTCCTTATATTTATTTAGTTTAGTTTGAGGTGTTGGTCGGTGTTAGTGATAGGGGAATAAGTCTCTGACCGTTGAAATTTTTGGAGAGGGTGTTTTTTAAGTGGTTGATTAATGAGAGTCTTTGATTTTTAGACAGTTGTAAGTTTTTATTATCTATTGACTAGACTATATTCTTATGGATTTCTTAGAAGAGCCGGTAGTGGTTTGCGCGGATATTTTTAATTAAGCAGAGTCTTTACAATTAATGTAGATTTGCATATTTAATCTTAACTTTGGATTTAGGGAATATATTTATTCTATTAAATTTCTAATTTTTAATTATTAATTAGATCATAGTTTGGAAACCGTTTTTTCTGTTAAATTTGTAATTTTAAATTTCTATTCTTATATCTAGTCATGTGTGTATGTGGTTGGGGTTTATAGGTAGGGGAAAAATACGCTGATTGACCTTTAGAATTTTGGTGTGGGGAGTGTAAGTTTTTTTATATATATCTCTAGTGAGTATTTAGTATAGAATAATTTTCGTAAATAATCTAAATTTGTATATATATATATATATATATATATATATATATATATATATACAAATTTAGATTATTTACGAAAATTATTCTATACTAAATATATATATATATATATATATATATATATATATAAAGGCAGCATATCTTCATTAAAACATCTCTGATTGAATAATATACATCTAGTATATCTACTTATTTTTATATTGACCCTTTCATGTTGTGAAATCATTTTCTTGATGTTAATTTGAAATTCATCAAGGATGAGGACATAGTTTTAGAAAAATCATTTACTTTTGATATTTTCTAGGGAATTTTGGGGTAACGTACAGAGCCAAATTTATTGTAACTAGAAAATGTTTTCATTCTGACAACTGCTATTTCAAAATCATCCAACAAAATGTATTACAAATATAGCAAATGCATATTGATATTTATTACGAAAATAGTAACACTATATTCATAAAACATTTAATGCAATTTTGCATGACAAAATGTTCCGCTCAGCACTCTAATATAGAAACGCTTTTTTGCCCCAAAATCCCATAGCTACAACAGATAAATTTAAAAAGTCATTACATATCGCGCTCGCGCGTGTTTTTAAAAATAAAATCTGAAAAAATATATAATTTTTTTTGTCGTCGTCACAGTAGGATTGTCTTTTTAATTTAACCCTTAAGACGATCTTAGATAAGATCGAATGTACTTAACTACTTGGCATAGCAAAACTATGCCATATGCATTGATGATTTTTGTATTAGCATATGATTAGGCAACTGGAAAAAATCAGTATAAAAATAAGTAGACACAATGACTATATTATTCCATTATATATATATATATATATATATATATATATATATATATATATATATATATAGTTATTATTAGTGTCATTTTGATATCAGCATACAACAAATTAATAGCTGTAAAGTTTCAGTATTTAATGCAACATCATCAGGCAGGGAAATAAGTAATGGTGTACAAAATACCAAAGCTTTATAGTTATTAAGTTGCAATAATAATAATAATAATAATAATAATAATAATAATAATAATAATAATAATATATCTATGCTCTACTTTTGTATTGAGCACTTTTAAAAGTAATCATCTAATTGAGGAATACATTCTTATATATATATATATATATATATATATATATATATATATATATATATATGTTCAGTACAAATAATTTGTCACATCATAACGTTGTCATCACGAAACTTCGAATTCACCACGAACCAGCTCGGTTAAAATGACAAATTTTTTACACTACATGCTCTGTCCCCACCCCGATATCGAGAACTGTATGATAAATGCCTGTTTACCAAAATTCATTTGTTCAATAAAACTAGTGAAAAAAAAACAATCTGTCACTAAATTTTATTATAACTCTATAATATATATATATATATATGTATAGAATTTATAACATACATATGTTACATCACTACAAAAGTAGCCAATCTGTTTCGACACTATATGTGTTTTATCAAGGGATGAAATTTATTTCAATTTGGAGAGTTTTAAAATGTTCAAGACTAGCCAAACACGCTTAATCATGGAATGATTATTACATAGACAGTGTGGATCAATCAAAACAAAGCAATTTCTAATTTGAAGAATATAAGAACAGACACTAAAAATAATTTTAAGGGTATTAACATTATTATTCGATTAAAATTGAGACTAGCATTATTAATCAATTCAGTTTATCTTAATTTTATTACGAATTTTAAATTCTAAGTTTAACAAAAGCATTAGATTTAGGTTATTATAAAGTTACTTAGATATTCTTCTTCTTCTATGTGCTCTGTCCCTTCAGGACGTAGGCGATCATGGCTTTCCACGTTTCCCTATCCCTGGTGGCTTTGAGCGCGCCTTCTCCTGCTACACCATGCAACCCTCGTTCTGTCATCCACCTGATTAGGTCCTTCAAATATGTTGTACGTTGCTTTCCCCTGTCTCTTCTTCCCTGTTAGTATCAGGTTCTCCAGGCCCTCTTTCCTCATAGTATGTCCCAGGAACTTCAGCCGTCTCTTCTTGATGCTCAGTATTACACATATTCAAATCTAAAGATATCTACATATGAAAAATAGACGAGTAGTTGTGTATTTAGACAGCAATTCATCATTTATATCTGTTTCATTCATTGACAAATAACTGAGATTATTCTTTTCTCTATATGTTTCTTCCATTTGTACATGTGAATCATTTTCTGGACATAGATTGTGTAAAAACTGTGAAAAATGATCAGTAGAAGCGAGTCTTTTGTCTACCATATTACTAGCAATAATAAGAATGGTTTAATATGCTAACCCTTTTAGCACGATGTGGCCGGGATGATAATTGATATTATTCAGTGTTTGTAATTGGTATAAGGGATGTGCGTTGTGGTGCAGTAGATATCGGCTCGAAACGAGAACACGAAGAGCCGAATTCGAATTCCAGTTAAATTCCTTGCATTCACATACGCGCAAATACCATTGGGAAAGGTATTAATCAGCCTCTTCCCTCCAGTTATGGGTTAAATAAGAGGACAGATTCGGTTCTCCAGCCTTGGCTGACAACCAGTCTGTCGCAAGATGTATTGTCAACCTACTGCGTGATAGTCTTCTGCCCAGTCAGTTATGTCTCTTTCGAGACATGATCGACCAAGCGTGTATCACGTATGGCACTTAAATGACTGACTTCTTTTGTTAACGCGTTCATTATTTTTAACCGTTTTCTGTATATATATATATATATATATATATATATATGTGTGTGTGTGTGTGTGTGTCTCTGTGTGTGTGTGTGTGTGTGTGTGTGAAACACTCTCAAAGCTGAAAGATTAGCACATCTCTAATGTTCAAGAGCTATTGTTCATAGTGTCTGTTCAGGTTTGAGGACACCGTCTGTCTACAAGGAAAGAGATAACTTTCATCCTTGTTAGCCGATGACAAACTACGCATGATGTATTCTAGCTTGTTTAAGCTGATATGATATGATACGTATGCATATCAGATTATGGGGGAAAGAACACCAGGCAGCAGAGCTCATCCTTTATCATGTTAGAATACCTGATGAATAAATTCACTACATTTTCTGCCATATTGGTCGTTGCTCGAGATTGATATCTTTGCAAAGACACGCAACCGAGACTTGTGAAGGGAGCTGATCAGGTGCTTAGCTACACGGAACTCCTACGACACAACCCGATGTTTTTGCTTGAAAAAGAAGAAAAGAAAAAAAAAGTTATTTGACGGTAGAAAGATTTTCAGCGTAAGATGTTTTATCAAGATTGTTGAAAAGATTTCCATCAAAATGATATTTGGATTTTTTTTATTTGTTTTTTATTTGTTTTTATTTTTTTTCTACTACTCGGTGTTTTTCGTATTTTTTATTTTATTTTATTTTTTTATTTTGTCTTCTCAGTCAACACTTTTCAAAACCGACTCATCGAATCCAATGACATATAAGACGCATGGTTATATAAAAGACACACTTTTCTTCCGTTTTAAAGCGGTATCAGCCGGAAATATTGTTATTATAATGTCGTGAATAGTGAATACTCACTCGCCGAAATGTCTCTCTTTTGCATATTGAACAGAGACGAACTCTTATTTATTGTCAGAAAAAAAGCTTGCTTTGTATATGCTGTCAGATATGGTAATTGTCCCTCAATTTGTTTATACTTCTCATTTTCTTTATACAGAATGCCATTTTTCGATTTGCTTTTACAAGAATTACTTATTACTCTATTTTATTCTATTTTATAGACAAACTCTGTTTTAAATCATCCTGACTCTCTCTCCCTCCCTCCCTCACACACACACACACACACACCTTCCATATATATGTTGATATATATGCACACACCCGCGTACACACATATATATATATATATATATATATATATATATATATATATATATATATATATCCAGAATGTAAAAAATGTACTAAAGAAATCGATAACTGAAGATCCGAAATAATGTCCGGATGTAAACACACCAGAAAATATATTTTAGAATCATACAAATTGTGATGAAAAGTTTTCACCATTCTTGAAAAACTCCTCCGTCATTTTGAAGTTTCAGATATTTTAAATCTCTGTGCATTCGTAATATCACAGTTGTACGTTTGAAATATATAAAGTAGGAGAATCTGTTCATATAAAACGCTTGAAGATACCGATATGTTGAAACCAAAGTTGCGTAACAAACAGATCGACAAATGAATATATATATATATCCCAAAATTAAAAATTAGAGGGGAAATAGCCATTTTCAACATGTCATCTTAAGATATGCAACTCAGCCTCGTTTTAACAAAGAATGAGGAAAAATTGTATATATATATATATATATATATATATATATATATTGTGTGTGTGTGTGTGTGTGTGTGAATATCTTTAATACGACCTTTTACTTCAAACCATTTCATAGTAGACACATGGAAGTATTTCCTGGCTGAGTGTTAAAGGACGCAGACGCAAATCATAGTTTCCCCCTACAAAAGGGACGCAAGGTCGATCCGAGCGGAAGTCAAGTTTTCGTTACTAATAATTCTCGGAAGAACACACTTTAATCAATAAAAATAGGGCGTCTAGTTCATATAGGAAGTGTTTATCATAATAAAATTTGAAGTAATAAAATTATCTGATTAAAAACAAATCCATTAACTCTTTAAAAGTTGCTTTGTTTACGCTTCATATACGAAACTGAACCGATATTGTCTCTTGATAAAATAACTTGTGGGAAGAGAGTGTGCTTTCCTTAAAACGATAATGAGGCTTGCCTTTAAAGGGTAAAGAGGGTTGCTTGCAAAGTGAGTAATCGGTCTGAACCAAGCACTCTTGTTATGATGCGTAATCCTATACGATTACAGAACAGGCGATGTGTCCTTACAGTAGGATAATCGACCACACATATAACCCATGCCATTCAAAATGTGCTACAATATGAGGAATCGATGGTTGATTCGTTTATATTATCCCTGCGCAAATAGTAATGCTGACGAAACCCGGCATTCGTGATGGACATTTAGCGCCGGTGTGCGTTGAAATTTATACACCTCGTTCTCGTATATATGGAGTAGAATACTTGCCGTACTGTTTGAATAGATGTAGACCAATTATTCAGTAGTTACTCGATCGAGTGCATGCAAAATTATAGCCTTATTTGAACTCCCAATGAGGATTTAAAGTACATTAATACGATGTCTGAGGAATGTCTGAGCACTGTTCGTCTCACAGGTTTTAAAGAATATAGGTTATTTCTTAAAATACAGATGGAGTAAATTAAATGTATTCAATTGTTAGCAATATTATCATGTCATAGAGTTAATCAGTTGAGTGCCATACGTGATACACGCTTTAGGCGAGCATGTCTCGAAAGAGACATGACTGACTAGGCAGATTATCCTGCAGTAGGTTGACATTGCTTTCTGCGGTAGACTGGTTGTCAGCCAATGCTATAGAACCCAATCTGTCTTATTATTTAACCCATAACTTGAGGGAAGAGACGGATTAATATATTTTCCAATGGTATTTTTGCATAAGTGAATTCAACTGGAATTTGAACTTGGCTCCCGTATTTGTCATTCCGAGTCGATATCCCCTGCAACGCAAGAAGAATCATTTAATGCATAATAACGAATCTGAATGCTCGTCCTTGTGGGCGACAAAGCATTTTCCACCCTACCATCCCTTTATCACAGATGAAACGTCCCAATCCTCTCACTGCTCAATTGGTACTTCCATAGTAATTAGTCGAACTACATTCCTTATTTACACTAGTTCTAACCATAACGACAAAGACCCGCCTTGTTAGTAGCATCGTAGCGACCCACTCTCGTTCCGCCTGTTTCATCGGTGAGAAATTGAATCGCTGCTCTGCGAAACCGACACGAAAGATGATCTCATCTTTGTTGCAATTTGTACGACGTTTCGGCCGTTGTAGGCTCCGGCCTTCTTCAGGTGCTAGGAATTTCGAACTGAACCCTTTATTACAATGACTGAACCCTTTATTACAATGACTACGTAGTAATGCCTCAATTAGAAGTCATTAGTTATCTAGATGGAGAAAGGGGATCACTGCTCCTTATGGGATGAAGTTGAAATAAATGACATAAACGCCACTGAAATCTACGTAAACTTAAGGAATCAGCACATATGCTAGACTTCAAAAATCTCCTAAGCCGACAAAGCATAGAGATGAACACAATATGGGAACCAGTAATACGGAGTGCCAGAGAAAATCATTAGTGTCAAAAATTGCAATCTGAGCTCTGGTAAAAAAAAAAATACTAGAGAAAACCATCAACATCAAAAATATTAGAGAGAACCATTAACATAAAAAAAATTGCAATATGAACTCAGTTGTTCTTGTCGAAATGTCCCAGTGGATGTAGACGTTGGTTACTTCCTGTGACTTGACCCAAAGAGTTGTGAGTTCAATACCAGGCTACAACAGTGGTGAAAAAAGTAATTTGCAGAGTTAGAGGGAGATGACACATGACTTCCAATCGAGGCATTACTAAGCAAAGGTTGAGAATGATATATCCCTGTCATTGTAATAAAGGGTTTGGTTCGAAATTCCTAGCACCTGAAGAAGGACGGAGCCTACAACGGCCAAAACATCGTACAAATGTCAACAAAGGCGAGGACAGTAGTCCGAATAATGAAAATACTGTAAATACCACCTCATCTCAGAAATATAGACAAATACGAAAGATCATATTTTCCCTATCAGTATAAACTTAAATTGTTCAAGTGTGGGGTTAACCGTTATCTTTCACACCTATCTACATAAACATCCCGTCTTACACTGTTAAACTGTACCACGATTGGTTTCAGGATCGTGTACAGTGTGAAACCCACTGTAAGCAAAAAAGTAAAACAAAAAACAACGAAATCTATACAAAGTAATCAGCCTTGCATTTTGAGTGTAGGGCATGTGCGTCAGTTCCAGATTATTACTAACCTGCAATTACTGAGAAAATCTTGAGGAAACAACTTAGTGCTATGCAATAATTAGCTAATTAACTCTGTTACCTAATACTAATAATCAGTTATTATTATTTCGTATTGATCTAAGAAGCAGGGCAAATGTACCTATGGAAATCCAGTAATACGACTTTTGCAGAAATGTTAGATCAGCGATGCGTTGAATATACGTAAAAAACAAAAAAGAAAGTAATGTTACTCAGATAAACACAAATTTTGATCATAGAAAATTCAATTCGACGATTTTATTATATATCTACTAGCATCATAACCCGGCGTTGCCCGGGAAACTCAGAACATTTTAGTAGTAGGACTCGGTTATACAAAAAAATAATTATACAAAAAAAAAATGTTGTTTAAAAATTGTTAAAAAATTCCATTAAAAAAATGTATTTTCTTTTGTTTTGCGTAAACGGGATTTGATGTTTTTTGTGACATTGTAAAGAAAATTGTGTTTGTTTTTGTTTCAAAATTACGGGGGAAAATATTTACATTTTTTGTTGGCTAAATGAATTTAACATAAGAATAAAAATTATTTATTTTCTTTTACTGAAATTAGAAATATAAAATTTATTACGCTCTCAGTTCAGAAATTTTCGAAGAATATTTAAAAATGTAGAAATTACGCGCATAGTTCAGAATTTAAATGCAACGTCCACTTGACTCCAGTCCTCCCCTCGTCCTTTCCTCATCCCCTCGTGTATCTTGATTTTTTCCTTTCTCAATCTACCCTCGTAACTGTCTTCACAGGTATTCCCGTCCTTCTCTTGCCCTTTCTACGACATCCCTTGTAACTGGTTTGTCTTTCTCTTCGCTCTACTCCTATCTAAACTTTCCGTCTTCTCTTATGTAGACCTCTGCGCACCAGTGACAGTACTGCCTTGCTTGGGTTAAAACGATTAAAAATTATTGTTGGGGTGATTTTCCTAACACAATTTAATTTTATTTATATACAGTTTAAGATATTGTAAACTAGCATCATAGCCCGGCATTGCCCGTGTAACTCAGTACATTTTAGTACTAGGAGAAAAAAATCTATTTTCTTTTGTTTTGCGTAAATGTGATTTGATATTCTGTGTGACATTGTAAAGAATATTGCGTTTGTATTTGTTTCAAAATTACGGGGGAAAATGTTTACATTTCATTGTTGAATAAATGAATTTCAAAAATTTTCGAAGAATATTTAAAAATGTAGACATTTAATTTTAGAGGAAAATGTGACATTAATGCCACACCAATTACAGACAGGTGATTTCATGCATGAAATATTTAGCGAAAAAAAGCCTTATTTTTTAAATTTTATTTTCTGAAGTATGAAATATTAAATCTGAAAAAAGAAAAGACTTAAATAATTAAATTAACCATTGGCACTTTTTTTTACATATTTTGTTTTTGTTTGAAAAAACACTTTTTTAAAATATTTCTTTTGTTTCAAAGTTACGGGTAAAAATATTCACATCTTTTTGTTGACCAAATGATTTTTTTGAAACGTCGGAATAAAAATTAAATATAAAGGCTCATTTATTTTAGTCGCGTTTGACACGTGTGATTTGATTTCTGTGACGTAATCTAGCAACCATCTTAGATCTTAGATGTTTTACGGAACAAATGTAAACAATCTGCACCATTGACCAAAAAGTGCGAAAGGGAAAATTGCTGAAGTTTAACTCAGAAAGTATGTATCGACCTGTAGATATGTGTCCCTAGAATATTTGAATGGCGTAGCTTAAAAAATGTAGGCGTGCATAGGGAACAGTCCCACACAGACTCACAGATTGCCTTTTATATATATTGATTACCTTAAATCACACAATCTTCGATGTGAAATGCTGCTACAGGATATTGATGATAATGGGTCTTCACAATTTCCCGTCCTTTGTAACTTTTTAAAAATGTTGTTTTATTGCTATCTCTTCTAAATATTTATCTATTACTATTAACACAAAATAAGTTATGTGTTAATTTCTTCTGTCCCTCATGCCTTTAATGTGTCCTGTCCGTATCAAATCTCCCAGGTTTTATTTCCTCATATATGCACTATAAGAATTTCAATTGTCTTTTCCTGAGATTTAGTATAAATGTTTCTTTTACTTCCATTCCTCTAAAACCCCCTCTTTATCATATTTTGTTTTTCTAGCCAAAATTTCACTGCCTGGACTTTAACTAAGTTTAAACTTAGCAAGGCACCATCATTTTCTTTCTATTGGAGTGGACAGACTGGGCTATTGCCCGGTTCAGACTCCACCCACGTCTATTGAACAGGTGAAGAGGCTCATCCCTTGTTTCCTGTTCAGGTTGTGTTTTCCGGTTTTTCTCTTCTCCAATCTTTTCACTCTTTTTTTTTTTTATTTCAGTCGGAGTAGATAGTCTAAACTATCGCTCGGTTCACACTCCACCAACGTCTATTGAACAGGTGAAGAGGCTTATCCCTTGTTTCCTGTTCAGGTTGTGTTTTCTGGTTTTTCTCTTCTCCAATCTTTTCACTCTTACGTAGCCCCCTGCGCATCAGTGGCGTTTTCGCCTTGCTTGGGGTGATATGATTAAAAAAAACAATATCCGGTCTTGGGGGTGAAACCATCATATTTATGTTCCCTGAAGTCACTTCTTCTGTTAACAGATTGTCCAGCATTCACTAACATATAAGACAACTAATATTTCATAACAGTTCAGTATCTTTTCAAACTTAATTTTCCCGTTTCTTAATACATCACTTAGCTTTTCAGAAGCACTTTCGTTATCTCAATGCGCCTTCTGATCTCATGTTGTACTGTCAGTCCTCTGTTAAAGCACAGTCGTCTGGCGCTTCAGAACACGCCGACTGTACCTCTACAGAGGGGTAAACCACCCATTCTATGAGGCGTCCTGGGTATGACGTTAAACTACATCTGGGTCCTTTGGTGATAAACTGTATCCGGCAGAAAGTCATCTAATTGGGAAGTTTTAGGAGCATGTAGCCACCTCTTAATTGCTGTTGTTCTCAGATCCACTCTGACCCGGAGTGGTAGCACCTGTTAGGGTCCCAGCTATGGGCGAATAGTTAACACCCAAACTGGGGTCAAAACACTATGAAAGTACAAAATTAGATATATAGTACACACATTCCAGTAATTATTTTGTTGAATAGAATATTTCCAGCAATACATTTTGGAAGTATAAAATATTACCAGCAATATATTTATGAAGAAATATTATTACCAACAATAAATTTTTGAAAGCTTACGGCCATATCACGTTGAATACACCGGTTCTCGCTCGATCACCGAAGTTAAGCAACGTTGAGCCTGGTCAGTATTTAGATGGGTGACCGCTTGGGAATACCAGGTGCTGTAAGCGTTTAGTGATGGATGTGCGTTGTGGTGCAGTGGATATGGGCTCGGAAAGAGAAATAGGTGAGCCGAATTCGAATTCCAGTTGAATACCCTGCATTCACTTAAGCACTGGTACACTTGGGAAAGGTGTTAATCCGTCCATCCCCTCCAGTTATGGGTTAAATAACAAGAGTAGGACTTGGGGACCCTGCTCTTAAAAAAACAAATCCCAATGAATCTTGATACTCGAAAAAGAAAAATGTATTACTAGACACAAAACATATAAAAACAACAATAAATTGTTGAAACAAAATGTATTACCAGCAATAAATAAATAAAATTTAGTTGGCAATAAACGACCGTCCGAGGTTGATATGCCATAAAAACAAACCAACCAACATTTTTGAAAAAATATATATTCAGTAATATATTTTAGAAGATACATTATATACATCAGTAATACATCAAACCGTTTTTACGAAACAAAACAAAAACCGTTTTTACGAAAATACGTCAATATATCCTGATCTTTAAACTGATTTTTTACCAAGAATCTATATTTTTTCATATGAAACTATTGTAAAAATCTTGTCGGCATTAAATAACCCATTGAAGTTGATATGCCGTAAAACAAAACGGGCCAAACCTAAAGGAAATACTTGCAAGATATTTAATTTCTGATTTTATTTCATTGAATCCAAAGAAAATAACTATAATTAACTTCAAACTGTTGAGTCCTCGTTCTTGTGCTTGATTTCATTTTCTTCTACGGGCCGTGCTTCTCCAGTATATTAACAGTCATATCTCTCCACAACATCCTGTTCATTGTAGCACTTAACAGTGTTTCCGTTTTTTGCTATCTCTCATCTCTAATTTACCATTCATTTTCTTAAGCAATTTATTCTCAGCTGTCCTCTATCCGTTTCAACTTCAACATATCCTGTGAGTGTTAAATTTTTCGAGCCCTTATTCTGAAGAAACTTCAATTTTCTTTTTCTGATTCTAAGAATAACAGTTCATTTCATTTCCATTTTGTCTACAACACTGTCATGGCTAATACGTCAGTCCATGATCTTTTCAGGAGGCATCTGTCTCTTCCAGTTACTTCATCAGTGAATGATTGGTTGCCTTCCATGATTCAGTTATTGTTGAAAAACATATATATTTCCATACTATCACTTAAATGAAACATTTTCTGAAACATTAATATAATTCGCAATACATTACTTCCTGATTAGCAGGTGAGCAGATGTTTATTAATATGATATAAACATGATCCTTGATACCCTTAGAAATTTAGTTGAAAACTTTCTACGTGCAACAATAAAAAAATGTTTTCTATGACATAAGAATGCTTGCACATTTGCAACAAGTAAAATCCGGAAAAAATAATTAGATCTAATTTGTTCTACATTGTTCTTCCCTCCACATCATAGTTACTTGATACTCTCTTTCATGAAGCGGTTTTGAGATTAAGGACGTTGACTTTTGAACAGGTGTAGAGGTTATCCTTTGCTTTCTGTTTAGGACTTAGTCTCCGGTTCCTTCTAAAGTCTACTTCTGTTCTATATTTCTAACGTAGTAGATAACCTCGCCAATCCTCTTGAGAGTTTCGGTCATTTAACGCCGATACCCTTCCCAGATTAACTCAATAAGTGCCGACTGGACACCAGTTTATCAACTTGTAACTGGATACGACTTCATAAAACTTTATTTTACCTTGATATTTTCATTTATGTTTCGAAACTTTATGTATTTTATGTCAATCAAATGACACTAATCCAAAGTGCTAATGACACAAGGAGACGGTGAAAGTGCAAGAGAATGAAAAGACTGTAAAAGGAATCAGAAATGTAATCATAAATATTCGGTTTTCTGATAGTTTATTTGCAGTGGTTTCTTTCGACTTTCTTCATCTACCCCTTTTTAAGAGGTCTTGTAGTTTTCTTTCCGTGTTGGCTATCAGCACTGTATCATCTGCGTATCTTATGTTGTTCAGATTGTGACTGCCAGTAACGAATCCTGGCATAACATCTAGGGTCTTCAGAATAGTCTCGCTGTACAAGTTGAATAGATCCGGTAAAAAGACACATTCTTGTCTTACGCCCTTTTCTATCTTTGTATGTCTGATGAATTCGTTTCTTGCCCGTATGCAGGTGGTTTGCTGTCGGTAGAGGTTCTTGATTACTCTGATGAAGAAAATGAAATATGGTTCTACAGAAGGCTACTGCGAATATCACAGATCGAGCATGTGAGCAATCATGAGATTTTAGAAAGAACGGAAACTAAAAGGAAATTAATACTGAGCATCAGGATGAGACAGCTGAAGTTCTTGGGACTTGTGATGAGGAAAAGAGGTTTGGAGAAATTGACACTCACAGGTCAGATACAGGAAAAAGAGACAGGGGAAAGCAACGAATAACATATTTGACGGGCCTGAGCAAGTGAATGGCAGAGCGGAGTTTGGGTGGGGTAACAGAAGAATGCGTGCTAAGAGCTACCATGGATAGGGAGACGTGGAAGGCCATCATCGCCTACGTAATGAAGGCACACGGTACATAGAAGAAGAAAAATTATAAACAATAAAAAATAGATAAACCTCTGCATTTTTTTTCGAAAGATCCGGAAAGACTGTGAAGCGGGCGATAAGTGAATCGCACACTTCCCGGCTCTTTCCAACACGGGTAGATATTTATCTCCTGTTTCTCTTTTAGGATTGGGTTTTTGGTTCTTTCTAAAGGCTTATCTTTCTGTTTCACTCCCAATAGCTCATTATATGTTTAATTGACTTTAGCAACAACCAACGGTCTTCAGGCATTCATCATATAACCTCTATTCTCATTTGACGTCATTTTTTTAATCTGGGAAATATATTTTCGAAAGCATCTATCTAATCGTTTAATTTGATAACATTAAACTTCATGAAACTTACTGAACTTTGTAAATTTAGTTTGGAATCTTTTAAAAGATCTGATAATTGATTGATTTGTTTTTTACGACTTATCAACCTTTGTGGGTTACTTACAAGAGAATGTGAAAACTTTAGAAGGCGTCAGAAATCAAACCCAAAACAGGAAACAATGGAATAAACTCTAATCCTGTTCAAAAGACCGCTGAAGATTGTAAAGCGGGCGACAGGTGAATCGCAGTACTCCCAAGTCTATTCGCATTCTGTTTAACTCTGAGTAGCCCTTACATGTTTTTGTGAAATCAACAAAAGCGAATGACCTTTAAACTAATATCAAATACCCTCTATTCTAATTTGGCGTCATTTTTAGCAGATTAGATATTTTTACGGCTCGTCAACACTTTGTAGACTACATAAACCCGAAACATTTTTAATAATAGAAGGTTGCTTGCATTACTCAATGTTCCTAAGCGGCTCTTCATCAACGAACTAATTGAACTCGACGCTACTTCGTTAATCGAAGCAGAAACGGTGGTTTAGGTCTGATTTAACTGCAGGCAGAATCTGGGAAATATATTTTCGAAAGCATCTATCTAATCGTTTAATTTGATAACATTAAATTTCATGAAACTTACTGAACTTTGTAAATTTAGTGACATTTTATATTTATCTAAAAGTGACTCATGACAATTATTCCAGGATAATTTTTGCTTAATTCTTTTTTAGAAAAGATCCCTTTCTCATCTATCGTCACTATTTATTTAAAAGGGGTGCCTTTATATTGTGTTTATACAACAAACCACAGAAAGAAATTCTATCCAAATTATTATTTTCACCTAAACATCGTACACAGCTTTAATAAGTACTCATTGATGGCGGATTCCTACGTTGTGTTATCAGTCAATGTCTCGATTTACCGTTCATCTGAAGTGAGAGTGGGTCTTCCTGAGTGTTCTTTATCAATAACGCTACAATCAATAACTCTAAACTTAGCTAAACACTTCCGTACAATTTTGTCAGCTACACATATATTAATTGTACATAGAACATATTTTTTGTTGTTAGTGAGAGACTTTTGCCTTTACGGTAATAAATCTAAACTTATTTATAAATGGAACTTTGTCTGTGTGTGCATGTGTGTGTGTCTGTGTGTGTGTGAGTCTGTTACCTATAGACTTCGAAACGGCTGAACCGATTTTCTTGAAAATTTACAGTTGTACAATAAGCGTCTGCCAGTGTTCTTAGCTAGGTTTTGTGTCGAGGTACCCTCGATAAATAACGAAAATCGATAATCGAAAAATTAGCGTTATAGAAGGAGTGGTCCGATTTTAATCAAATTTGACAAGGACATAAGAAACGATATTCAGAAGTTTCAAGGTTGCAGTTCTTACAATAGTGCAGAAAATCGATTATATATATAAAAGGCAAGATGTTTGTGTGTATGTCTGTTTATCTGCCTGTATTTTTTTCAGCCCTTTTATTTTAGTTTTTGCTTCGGGTTTGGCTCTAAGTAGATATAATTGAAGTTCTTAGTCTCAGCCATGATACCATTTACTCAGAGGAATTATTTCGCCTTCAAAATTCATTTTACAACGAAAAAACCTTATTTGATATCGATACCAGGAAATCAAAATTTGACTTACATTCATTCATTTTTCTTTCGGTCTACAGTTTCGCTTTAACTAGAAACAACTATTGCTTTTTAGTTTTTCGTGCCAACGTCCAAAGCGTCTGAGCTCCAGGACCATGGATTAGTTTTAAAGCTTTCAATACATCCGAGCAACGACGGGCTATACTGCTAGTAATTGACTAAAATGAACATTATAATCTTCCATTTGGTAAAAATACAAAATTGACACTAATTAATTAATTTAAAACTTTACTTCTCAAAAGATAATTTGACGTGTGCTCTAATTGGAAGTATAAGCACATTATATATGTGGATATATTTAACGTGTTCTAACGTGTTTGAACATAAAAGACTAAAAACCAGCAC
This sequence comes from Ascarosepion bandense, assembly GCA_037127315.1. NCBI lineage: Eukaryota > Metazoa > Mollusca > Cephalopoda > Sepiida > Sepiidae > Ascarosepion > Ascarosepion bandense. The sequence goes on from JBBBDQ010000398.1 coordinate 5,848,607, forward strand.
AAAATTTTCGTACAATCCAATACATTTGCAAAATTACTTGAAAGTTCACAATTTTTTTATGTTGCTAGCAAACTCCTAAATATATACTACACACCTATTTCGGTCTATTTTGATAAGCGTTGACCATAAAACATCACAGATCAGACATTTTCTTTTTTTTTTTTTGTTTTTTTTTGTTTTGCTACAATTTAAACAACTCTAATTATTAAATCTTTTACACTTCCGGTGTTCTAGATTCTCAAATACCTTTTTTACTTTTTCTTTTTTTTTTTGTTTTTGTCAGCCATTTAATTTTTCTTTCCGCCATTAGTTCCTTTCACTCTTTATTCTATTCCTTTCCTCTTGCCACTGTTTTCAAATTTCCTTTCTACTAATGATCGTCTGTTCTCTTTGATTTCGACCCTACCCTTCCCTATTATCTCGTTTCTTCTTAGTCATCATTTGGATCCTTAGGCTGTCTGCAATTTTCTTAATTCCTCTTTTGACACACACACACACACACACACACACACAAACACACACACACACACACAAACACACGCACACACAAAAGGCCGTAAACACTGTGGTTTCTTTCCAAACCAGAGACTAAGCAACTCAGCAAGTTCTACGGATTGTTTATATCTATCGTAGTTTTGTCTGTCTCCGTCTCAGTCTGTCACGACTAACTTTTTTTTATCTGACTCAATGTATTTCTAAGTTAATAATTACGTCTGTAGCCTAATGGTGCAAAATAAAAAAAACGAAGCATTTATCTTCCCATATATTTGATTAATTCAATTCATATGTTCTTATCTTCAATTCTTAGAGATCTTATTATTGACCCAACGTTTCGACCAAGAAGCTGCTGGCTATTTTCAGTTGCTAATTTTTGACCGATAGTCTATCTTGCATGTACTTGTTATTGTGTTATATTAAATCACCCAGGAAAAATATTCCTATCAGTCAAAATTCGATATTTTGATTAACGGCTAGATGCCAAAATTGGAATACAATTTTCTTATCTAACATTGCAAAGCCACTCCTTATTTTTTATACGAAAAAGAAAGCGGAAAAGGTTTCAAACAATAAATGAAGGTAGATTTTTCCAGTCAAAAAATAGAGAGAGAAAAGAAAGTGCGTATAAATTCTTTGTCAATTTTTGTTTTTAATCGTATCACCCAAAATAAGGCGGTAACGCCACTGATGTGCAGGGGGCTACATAAGAGTAAAAATATTAGATAGGAGAAGAGAAAAAAGAAAGACGAACCAGTTCGAAAAGAACAAGAGAAGGATGTGTTGACAGATGCAAAGGTGGAGAGAAAGGAAAGGATATACAGGACTATAGTCGAGTGGTTAAGTGATTACTATTGACATTGCATTTAAATTCCTGGAGGTTGTAGCCGTCAGGAAAGCAAGAACATGGAATCGAGTTCCACAGGCGGGAAGTGCTAGAAAAGAAGCTGCAGGAGTAGAATTGTCGATTGCATTTGGTTGATCTAACTGTGAATGGGTGAGACCCAGTTGCCAGTCTGGTTGCACGGGTTAACACCTGTTGCAGAGCCACCAGTGCCTTAAGTTCGTTGGAGCAGAAGCCAGGAAAGTATTTATAGAACAGACAGAGGGAAGCCACATCACGTCGGTGGGGAAGTGGCTGGAGTCGAGCCGCCAAGCCGGTACCTATCATATTACTGATTCTCTTTTGGAGCTATCAAAAACACTGAGATGAACAGCAGGGGCGCCTGACCATATATGACAGTAGTACTCCTTGCACGGACGAATGGGTGATTTGTATAAGATATTAACTTTAGAGACATGGCTTCAGCAATTAAAACAGCTACTGTTAGTAGAATTTTTGATCACCCAGACATTAAGTTTGGTCGCACAATGCATGACCATCTTTCGTTCCACAGCATTAATGCATTTATTAAACTCAATCAATTAATAAATCAGTAAAAATACAGACTCGAGCTTCTGAAGACACCGATTGCAGAGGGGTAACCCCCCACCAAAAAAGCGTTTGACGATAAACTCTATCCGGAAGCAAGGCTTATAATTGGCAATTTTGAGGATCACGGAACCACTTATTAATTACTGTTGTTCCCTTGCCTATCTTGACCCAGGGAGGTAGCACCTTTTACAGTCCCATTTATGGACAAATACTTAACCCACAAACTGGGGTGAAAACACCATAAATGTATGAAAATAGATTTTTTATAGGGAAAATTCAAGCAATACGTTTTGGAGAAGAAAATATTGCCAGCAATTCATTTTTGAAATAGAAAAATATTTTTCTTTTTCAGGACGTAGGCAATCAAGGTTTACCATGTCTCCATATCCCTGATGGCTCTTAGCATACTTTCTTCTATTACATCACACAAACCTCGTTCTGCCATCCATCTGCTCAGGCCCTTCAAATACGTTATGCGCTGCCTTCTCCTGTCAATTTTTCTTTCTATCTCGCCTGTTAGTATCAGGTTCCTCCTTCCGCATTGCATGTCTCAAGAACTTGAACTGTCTTCCTGATGCTCAATATTAATTTCCTTTTCGTTTCCATCTTTTCCAAAACCTCATGATTGCTCACATGCTCAATCCACAATATCCGCAGCATTCTTCTGTAAAACCACATTTCAGTTGCTTCAAGTTTTTCCTTCATATTTGATGATATTGTCCAGCATTGACTGCCGTATTGAAGAACTGACATCACATAGCAATCCAGTATTCTTCTCTTTGTTTTTAGCGAAATTTTTCTGTCTCTTAATACTTTACGCAAATTCTACCAGCAATATATTTAAAAAGAAAACATATTACCTACAATACATTCTTTAAGAAAAAAATGTATACATTAACAGCAATATATTTTTGAAGAAAAAATATATAAACCACTAATACTAGTAAACTGACTATCGACAAAAAGGTTCTCTACAAAAATACATTAATAAAATCTGATCTACAAACCGATTTCTTACAAAGAATATATATTCTGATCATACGAATCTATTGAAAAATTCTTGGCTGCATTAAATAACCCATTGAGTTTGATATGACGTAAATTAACACACACACACACACACACACACAAACACACACACACATATATATATATATATAAGTAGAAAGATATGATTTCTGCATGAAAAAATGTTAAATAATAAAATGATAAAACAAAGATGAGTAATTGAATGACAAAATGGAAAAAAATCCATTAGTCAGAGTCTGTTGAGTTTGAAACCATGTGGAAGAAGAAAATAGGCAAAACGTCACCATCACTAGTGATCACGCCAAACACCTTCGTAATCACCATTAGACTCCCGCAACTCTTTCCGAATCCTCTGCACTCTCCTTAGATTGACACCCAAACCCACTAAAATGTTCGTATTAAGGCTTCAGGTTCGAATTTCAAGCATTATAGCATGCCATTTAAAAATTTCCGGAAGCGTGAACTGAATCTTTTCTTAACAGACGGTGCCCAGTTGACCCTAGTATATTTTGCAGTCGACAAAGGATGAAAACAGGCCTGGGAGGCCTACAGAAGTGAGGTCTCGTGAGGTGATCGAATCAGTCGATGACCTCATTCAGTCTGACAGAAGGGTGGACAGTGGATGACATTGCAAGGACTTTGAGCCTATCTGTTGGGACAGCACACAAAATTGGCCATGATGACCTTGCCTCCTCAAAGGTCAGCTACCGGTGGGTGCCAAAGATGCTTACTGTAGAGCACAAACAATGAAGTGGGCTGGGAACTGCTCCCTCATCCTCCTTACAGCCCAGACCTTGCCCCTTCAGACTTTCACCTATTTAGTCCCTTGAAAGCGTTCACGAGAGCCACGAAGTTTGAAAGTGACGATGAAGTCAAAAGTGCTGTGAGCGATTGGTTGAGATCAGTCCAAATATTTTTATGCTGAGGGAATACGGAAGCTTGTGCACAGATGGGAACTGTGTGTGATACTGCTGGGAGACTACGTTGAAAAATGAAAAAAAAAAGTAAGCTTCTATCTGTTTTAGAAGTCCTTATACCTACCGAAAGATTCCTCTGATTTAATAAATGACCATCGTATATATATATATATATATATATATATATATATATATATATATATATATATATATATTGTCCTCCGCAGACAGACCTGTTTCGCAGCTCATCAGTACGGTTAGACGCCGATTGCTTTTGTATCCAGGATTGAAACCCAACCGAAATGGCGTCAGTCGGCGACTCTACCCCTTGGCTATGGGCGTTCGGTGGAAGTAGGCAGACTTTTTAGCGCATATCATTATACGCGCCCAATGCGTATGTGTGTGAGTGTGCGTGCGTATAATGGTGTCAAGTCCTTAAATGGTGAGTATAATCCAACAAGATCTATTTAATAAAAAAAATTTAAGTGTTATATCTGTATAGAGAGCTCAATGGATGTTATCCAGAGCAATATGATATTTATAAAGGAAAACTGAACAAATCACTTTGGTTGATAGATTGGTATTTAGATAACCAATCAAAATGTGTTGAGTTTTTCTATATATATATATATATATATATATATATATATATATATATATATATATATATATATATATTATTATTATTATTATTATTATTATTATTATTATTATTATTTAGCCCCAAGCCAGGCAAGAATGCTACTAGTGCGCAGGGAATCATAGGAAGAAAAACCGAGAGGAAAGAAGCTGAGTATCTGTAAGAATTGAGGAAAGGACAAAAGATGAACGGAAATCAAGAACACAGAAGATTGATGATAAATTTAAATTTTTATTCATCAGGGAAGCAAGTAAACGGAAGGAAGTTTCACAGGCGGGAAGTGCGAGAAAAGAAACTCTTGGTGTTGAAGTGGCTGTTGTACTAATCTATTTCAACAGTAAACGTGTGGGACCTAGATGCTCATCTAGTAAAACGTTTAGATTAATGTAATCGGGGAACCAAAGGGAGACAACACTCATCATAGCAGTTGCTGCGAAAATGATTGTAGAAAAGGAAGAGATAAGGCACTTTAAGTTGATGAGACAATGACTGAAATCGAAATGTCAGGTCAGAATCGATTACATTACTGTTGCTTCTGTACAATATGTCAGTCAGTTAAGTCAGTTAAATTCCATACGTGACTCGAAAGAGACTTGACTGACTTAGCAAAAAATTATCCCGCAGTATTTTGATTTTACTTTCTGCAGTAGATTAAATGCTAACCAAAGCTATAGTGTGTAATGTTATTTAACCTGTAGCTGGAGGGAAAAGAGATGGATTAATGCCTTTTCCCAAGAGTATTAAGCATAAGTGAATGCAATATATTCAACTAGAATTCAAACTCGGCTCTCTGATTTCTTGTTCGCCAGCCGATATCCACTGTACCATGACACACATTCAAAACGGATACTCACTAATATTAGCCGACTCAGTACGTCAGATTTGTATATTCTTCTTCTTCTTCTTCTACTTCTTCTTCTTCTTCTTCTTCTTCTTCTTCTTCTATGTGCCTTGTCCTTTCAAGGACGTAGGTGATCATAACCTTCCAAGTCTCCCTCTATCCCTGTGGCTCTTAGCACGCTTTTTCCTGTAACATCTCGCAACCCCCGATCCACCTGATCAAACCCTTCAAATATGTTATCCGCTGCCTTTCCATCTGTCTCTCTTGCCTTTTATCTGGCCTGTTAGTATCAGGTTCTCCAATCTCTTCTTTCCTCATTGCATGTCCCAAAAATTTCAATTGTCTCTTCCTAATGCTCAATATTAATTTCCTTTTCGTTTCCATTCTTTCCAACATATTGTCATTGCTCACATGCTCGGTCCATGATATCCTCATCATCCTTCTGAAGGATTTGCATATTAGAAACGGGAAATATCTTCAAAGGACTTTTGGGACTTAAGTTCGAAAATATATTTGAAGTTTCACAGGTATTGATCTAAAAAGAATTATTAGTCTCTATGTAAACCTTAAAGTACATAATTTTCCTTGCTGGCTAATATTTTTGTTTGCCATTGTATATTACTAAAAAAGAACATTAATTGATCATTTTCATTGCTAGCTTATTAGTGAAAGGATAATAAATATGGAAGTTTAGATCCTTTCGTATCTGCAGGGGTGTGATTCAGAAAACAGAAATAATGTTAAAGACGTAGCCATTGAAAGTGTCGATTATTACCATTATCTTCTGACTCAGGGATAATCGTCTCGCAGAAAGTAGTTCGTTCCATTCGAAGCAATTTGCCGAATTACGATGGTTGTAGTTTGAAAAAGAGCGAAATAAAACAAACAGAATACAACTCACTTGTCTTTGAACTTTCTATTATCGAAGACCGTCTCTTCGTCTTTGATCTTTTTTACAAAAATCTATTTCTATTCCCATTATTGCTGTTGGTATCCGTTTTTACGTTTTACCCTTTCTTCGTCTCTATCCTTTACTC
>JBBBDQ010000398.1:5857500-5923198 GCA_037127315.1 Ascarosepion bandense
CAGAAGCAAGTGGATGTGTCTAGCTACAGTAATGAGCTGTGATACCGGAAAACAGGCTTGTATGTGGATGACTATATATATATATATATATATATATATATATATGTATATATATATATAAATAAGGAATGAAGAAAATATTTGCAACGTTTAAAGCATTAATTAAAAACAGTGCTCAGTATGAAAAATAGAGCAATGAATATTTATGATTATACTTTAGAACATGTACAAAATACAATCTACTACAAAAATGTACATTTTGTTTCGAGATTGAAAGAACAATGTCTCATCAGATATTTAGTAATAATGGTAATAATAATACTTTTATTATTGGCAAGATTTTTCATACAAGTTAAAGAAAATAGGAAAGTTGAGAAGACGAACATAAAACATGGATAAAGATAATGACACAAAAGAAATAAAAGAAAAAGCAAAGAGGAAAACAAGAGAGAAAGAAAGAAAGAAACGAGAAGAAAGAATCAATGAAAAACGACTCAGAGAAAAAGAGACCAGAAATATAGGTAGAAAGTAAAATATAAGCATATACAGACATCACTCACTTGACGTCTGGGCTTAACAAAATAGAGTGTGTGTGTGTGTGTGTGTGTGTGTGTGTGTGAGAGAGAGAGAGAGAGAGAGAGAACAAGAGAGAGAATCGGAGGGAAATGGTTTGAATTGATCTTTAGATCCTTACTTTTCTCTCCCTCGCTTTCTCCCTTCTCGATGTGAATATGTTTCTTGTACATAAAAATGGCGTCCAAGAAATTATCACTCTTAGCGTTTTTTTATTTGATTAAATGATGCTGGCGCCTAATGCAACTTTTATTGCGAATTGGAATCCCTTACGCTTCACTTGCTTACTCTTCAAACCGATCTTCTGTGAACCTCTCAAAACAGATTGACACGTCTACCATGTCTGACCCGAGGGCCATTGCAAAATTCTGAGAATTTTATTTATAAAATGTTTTTATTTACTACGAGAGGGATTTCACGTCTTTTCTTCCATTTGGAACCTAATCATTTTTAGAGTCTTCCGAGTATTTAAAAGTGCTTTTTGTCAAACAACTAATAGCACTGCTAATACGCCTACTACAACTACTACTATTAGTACCAATAATAACAAAAATGATAGTAAATATATAGAGAACTTGTAAGCAATAAGAGAAAACAAATTTGAAAATATATTAATGATAATATTATTAATATATTTTCAACATTTTCGTCTTATTTAATAATAATAATAATGGCAATAATAGTAAATTTATAGAGAACTGGTTAGGAATAAGAGAAAACAAAGTTGAAAATATATTATTAATAGTATTTATAATATAGTGTCAACCTTGCTCTTTCTTATTGCTTACAAGTTTTCTATAAATTTGCTATTACTGGCATTATTATTATTTGTTGTAGTATGATTAGTCGCAGTAGTATTAGATGTAATGTTCGTAGTAGTAGTAGTAGTAATACATATGCAAATACAAATATAGATATTTACTTATTTAACAGAAAACCCTTTTTAATACTCGGAAAAGGGTATTAAAAGAACTTTATTATATTATATTATATTATATTTATATATATATATATATATATATATATATATATATATATTTATATATATATAGATATATTATAATAGTAATGTATTATTATATAATTATAATATATTATTATATTATTATTATATGATCATAATATATTATTATATAATTATTTTTTTTATATAATTATAATATTAATATTAATTATAATATTATGAAGACGAAGCCTTAGAGTGAAAACGAGAAGTAATGAGAAGCAACAACCACCGCAATATCAAAAAGAAGAATAAGGACAACTGATATATATATATATATATATATATATATATATATATATATATATATATATATATATATTGATCTGAATTGACAAGAATAAATAAAGAAAAATCTAAGGACCTTATATGTACTTCTCACACCCATTTAAAAACGAGATCATAGTTTTGATACACATGACACGCGTATTATTTTGTCCACATGTAAAAGAACAAGCGTTCCTATACTTACGTACACTTACAAAAGTTTTCCAGATACATGCATTTAAAAATAATCGCCTATTGCTTTAAGACACGTGACACATGTCTGACTCATAAGAATCAACCCCACATAACATTCCAGTCTCTTTGAAAAAAAATCAATTTTACATTTCTCATCCTTAACTCGATATTTAAAAAAGGTTTAATAAAACGTAACTTGTTAGATTGAAACACATTTTCTACTTCATTCTTTATTTATTCTATCAGTCATATTTATATATTCATCTATTTCCCCTCTAAGTTTTAACTGAATTTATATATATACTACCGGCAATAAATATACTAAAGCCATAATGATTAGGCCACCCCTTTTTTTTTAATATATATATCCCGGTTCACACTCCATCCAAGGACTATTGATCAGATTAAGAGGCTCATCACTTGTTCCCTGTTTAGGATGTGGTTTCCGGCTTTCTCTTTTCCAATCTTTCCACTATTACGTAGACCCCTGCTCATCAGTGGCGTTACCGCCTTGCTCGGGGTGATACGATTAAATATATATATATGGCGTCTGTATACACTGCTTATAGACGTTAAAATTTCCCTTCTCTGATGCCATAGGAGTAGAGACTCTGACTGACACCAATTCGGTCGAGTTTTGATCCCGGCCAGAAGCAAGTGGATATGTCAAGCCACACTGATGAGCTGTGATATGGCGAAACGTGCTTATATATATATGTTTCAGCCCAAGTTGCCGATTTAATAGTCATCGATATCCTAGACACCCTTAGTAAAGTGGTGGATCCTAAACAAGTAGGCCTATAACGAGATGATGGACTTTCACCAACCCTAGTTTAAGATATTAAATAGCCCTTTCTTGAAAATACTAGGAATTAAAAGAAAATAACTTTAATCCACAGATAAATTGGAAGCTGATAGGCAAAACTAGGACCCCTAATAGCTTGAGAGACAGATGTAATCTATGTTTGAAAGAAAAAATAAAAATTTTGAAATTTCAATACCAGAATTTACTCCTATAGAAATTAGTATGTGTTGTCATAGAAATAAGTATAAATTGCAATAATTATCCTATTTTTCCAATTAGTTAAAATAAGTTTTTTCTTAAATTAGGTTAGGCAGTTACTTCCCCCTAGCTACCACTACTAACTCAAGCATTAAGCCACATACTTCGCACTACCAAAGAAGTAATTATTATTAAATTCCACTAGCTTAACCATAAAAACCAATATCCTCCAACCATTTACTTTACTAGAGCAAACGTTTGGGCTTAGACTTTTCCCTCATTCTTTGTTTAAACAGGGTTGAGAATGCATGTCTTAAAATGACATGTTGAAAATGGCTATTTCCCCTCTAAGTTCTCTCTGAATTTACACTCGCACACACATAAATACATATAGAGCAAATATAAGAAAAATTAAGACAAACACGTTATTTCATGGTGGTTCGGAATTATGGGCCGATTTCAGGCGAACCATCGTCAGCTTCCGTCTTTATTTAACAAAGGATTCTACATAAATGAGATTCACAAAAACCTAAAAAAAAAAAACGAATAAAAATAACGGACGTTCCCTAAAAAGAAAAAATTAAAAATTAAGAAAAATGCATCAGTTTGGCGAACATATGCACATATTCATACATAATCATATATACACGCAACATATGACACAAACCCAATGACACGCAAAACAGATGACACGCAACATATGACAAAAAACAGATGACACGCATAGCGGCCAATGTCAACAAAAGTTCGAAAATACATTCGTCTAACATTTAGTTTGCAGACTCGTGGATTTGAAATGTAAAGAAAGTGGGTTAGGTGAGAAAGAGTTAGTGAAAAGGGAGAGAGAGAGTTAGAGCTTTAAATTTTTAATTTAAAAGAAAACCTAATTATTCTATTTACATTTAGCTGTTTAAACTTAATTATTAAGTTTAAAATAAATTTACATATTACTAGTGAAAGGATATAAAATTTGAATTTTTATTTTAAAAAATTAAAATAATTAATCAATTGCGATATAATAGTTAATCAATTCGTTTTAATCACCACCCCAACTATATAATCAAAATTATACTAATTATTCGGTTAACAATACAACAAAAATAATAATACCCTAGTGCAGGTAAATTTTCCAGTCAGCCGTATAGTTGTAATACCGTATACTTTAGTACTATAAAAAACATATATACGAACACATACAACTCATATACACACGTAAATGCATACATAGTTACCTGCATACACACATACGTATACCCATATATGTACACGTACACAGATACATATATACATATACACACATACGAACGCATACATATATATACACAATCAAACACCAGCAAAAACAAATATGTAACCAATACAGTACACATATAATATAAAACCTATATATATATATATATATATATATATATATATATATATATATATATCCATTAAAAAAATCACCGCACCAACTATATAATAAAAAATATTCTACTTATTCGGTTAACAATACAATAAAAATAATACTACCCTAGTGCAGGTAAATTTTCCGGTCAGCCGTACAGTTGTAATAGCGTTGTAATACCGTATACTTTTAGTACTATAAAAAACATATATTTGAACAAATACAACTCATATACACACGTAAATGCGTACACAGTTACCTGCATACATACATACGTATACCCGTACATGTACACGTACACAGATACATATATACATATACACACATACGAACGCATACATATATATATATATATATATATATATATATATATATATATACTATCGGCCATAATTATTAGGCCACCGCAGTGTTTTAATAATGATGTATTTCATACTATTTTTTAGTATTTATTGCCAAGTGAATAATTGTAAATGAAAATAAAATGTTTTTTTTTCTGTTAATACTGTACAATGACATGTGCATTAAATGAATTTATAAATATTTGGTAATTGTAGTTCCATCGATGAAAGAATGAAGAAAATTTAGGATGATTCAGACGAATTCATATTTGCTTCCTTGCCTTGTAAAATTTTGCAAATAATAACAAAAAAAAATTTCTATTTTCATTTTGAATTATCCACTAAAAATAATGTAAAAACTGGGGTGGCTTATAAATTATGGCCGGTAGTGCATGTATATATATATATATATATATATATATTTATATATATATATATATATATATATATATGAATATATATATGAAATGAATTGTTTGAACATTATTTTTTATCGATACTCATATTTAAGTAGATATTCTGATTTTAATGAAACAGTATTATATATTTTTATCTAATAATCAGGCCGGTAGATAAAAATATATAATACTGTTTCATTAAAAAACAGAATATCTACTTAAATATGAGTATCGATAAAAAATAATGTTCAAACAATTCATTTCAAATTGTCGGTTGCTTATAACCAAGTTTCATTAAAATTCGTTGATTTCCGTAATATATATATATATATATATATATATATATATATATACAGAGAGAGAGAGAGAGAGAGAGAGAGAGAGAGAGCTCTTAGATTGTTATTCTGCCACTCTATGTATAGAATATTCCTTTGGATTTTTCTATATCTACACCGCATGCTTATATATACTCTCGCATCGATCAAAAACCAGGTGTGGGCGACAAAGCGAACCTCGCTGCCGCGCATGAAAAGGACCTCCAATTCGTAGTGGCCTGGGGTAGGAAATGGCGAGTAAATTTCAATGCTTCTAAAAAGAAGCTGTTATCAACTAACCACCATAGACAATCGCATCTACCTCCCATTAGCATGGGACAGGCTAGCCTCCCAGAGAGTAAAATACTACGCCTCCTTGGCCTTACAATTTCGGCCGACCTAAAATGGAATGATTATATCGAATCCATTGCCAAATCTGCTGCTATCAAAGTCGGCTCTCTGTGCAGGGCCCGGAAGTTTTTCCCACCTGAATCCCAACCCTCAGCAGCTAAACCCGATAACATCCCGTCAGCTGATTTGAACCACTCACTTTGGCTTCGTATTCTGTTGTTGATATGTAACTATCACTCTAACAGATTCTTTCTCCGAACTGCTTCTTTGTAGAACCGATTTTAATAAATAAAACATAGATTGTAAATAACGGATATCATGTCATATACCACTGCTGTGTTTAGTACATACAGTTGCAGCTGCTTGAACAACAAAATTTTGACAGGTAAGCGATAACAACCAGCACGTATATATAGAAATATTAACTTATATTTATATTCTCTTCGATCATAGTTGTCTGTAAAGAAATGTTAGAGGGAGAGCACACGCATACAGATGGGTTGATCGCTGCCTTATCTTCTCTTTTTCAATCCAGTCTCGTTTCCATCTCTTCCCCGATCCGGTTGTCTCTCGAATTATTTCCATTTGTCTTTCTTCTCCATATACAGACCGAATCTTGTTTAAACACGTCATCTTTCAGGCAGCATATTGTGTATAATAAATAATTTCGAGGTTTATATTCTCTTTCCTATTCATTTTTTGTTTGGTTACGCTGTTTATCAAAACACAATCATATTCCTTTAATGCAATAATATTTTTTTCCTATATCTTCATTTCTGTTTCCATATCTCCTGACCTGGAAAACAGCTGTCTCAACACAATTTCGCTCTTCACCTTGAGTCCGTATTAATTCTTTATAACAATAATTATTTTCTTTTGTTATCCAGCTTGCATCTTTGCTGTTTAATAACGCCTGCGCAGTGTAACTACACTTCTGCGTGAAATTACGCACAAGGTCAGAGAATATATAATTTTTTCATGTCATTTTTCAAAATGTTAATCTATGAACATTTTAAGAGCAATTTTTGTCGACAATCTCCCCACAACAAAAACACTTCAATTGTAGAACACATTTACATAATATAGCATAAAAAAATCAGTAAATGATATAGAACAACATATGCAAACGTAATTAAAAATATCAATACCAAAGGTGAACTCGTTTTTCCATTTACAATGTGCGCATGTATTTCATTTGTTAACTCTATACAGAAGGCATTTTCTTGATTTAAACTCTAAGTTATCCACCTATCTTTGGCATAATAATGAATTAGACCGAAAGTATTTGCATAAAGGAAAATGTTTTCCTTTACTTCTTTTTCCATTTTTTTCTTTTAACTTTTTTAACTTCCACTGAGTAGGTCGCTCGTCTTAATATGCTGAGACACTTTGAGCACCCTGACGTGAAGTTAGAACAATTTCGACCGAGTAGTGAACCCTAAACTCACCAGACCTCCCATAATTTCGGCCTTACGCCACATGTAAGCCACACTATAAAAAATCCCCATTCCGAGACGCATGATTTAGTCAGTCAAGTGCCATACGTGATACAAGCTTTCGAGCGATCATGTCTCGAAAGAGACATGAATAACTGAACAGAAGATGACTGAGCAGAAGATTATCTTTCAGGCTGCATATTGAATATAATAAACAATTTCGAGGTTTATATTCTCTGACCTTGGCTACGCTGTTTATCAAACATTAACACATTCCTTCAATACAATAACATCTATTTTACTATAAATACGTTTCTGACCTGGAAAACAGCTGTCTCAACACAAATTAGCAGGTCACTCGATGTTTGCATTTTTAAATTTACGTATTAATATTTTTTGTTAGCCAGTTTGCTTTTTTGCTGTTTACTAACGCTTGCTAAATGTAAACACACTTCTTCGTGAAATTACGCACCAGGTCAGAGAATATCTAACAAGTATACGCTTTACTTTAATTAATTTAATAATTAAAACTTGTGTTTCAAATAACGGATATTATACACCATATTCTAATTAATCTAATAATTAAAACTTTGGCTTCAAATGACGGATCATATGCGCCATCGTTCTCAAGCAGTCAGGGTACAATTATTTTCGTTGTTATTTCAAATTCGCCCAGCAGAATTAATATAGTCATTTGAAGGTACTTTCTCAGCCGTGTGTTGTTCAATTATACCACCGATTAAGCTTTCTTTATTCTTAATCAGCGACGGCCCCAGGTTTGCTGGCACCCTGGGCAAGCTAAACTTAGGCGCCCTTACCTGTATAAATGTTTTGTTCAATTTAATTTTTACAAAGTAGAATTTTCACAAATGCAGGATAACAATTTTATTCAATATACAAGTTAATGCAAAATAAAGAAAACATTCATTATCCTACTTTCTACACAAATCTTACTTACAAGACAATTTTGTTAACAAAATAACAAAAGAATTGACTGTTTTGAGTAATGGACAACCGTAAATATATTTTTCTAAGCTTTTTTTTTAAGCTTTTAAATACGGACAATGGCGCCCCGGTTTTGAACCGGTCTTGTTCTTAATCCGAACCAAATATTTCCATGTATTGATCAATAAAATTAGAACCCATTATTTAATTAATATTGAATTATTTTTAATATTTATTGTGAACTTTCCGCAAGATGAATTTTCTCGCGGTGATCTGATGGCACAAATTACTGAACGTGCTCAATACAAATATAACAGCAAAACCTTTTATAGCTCTTGGACAATTTCCTCAACTATAAAGGGGAACCTTAAGTAATGTGGTTCTACAGAAAGATGCTGAGAATTCAATGGACGAATAGTGTAAATAAAAATTAAACTTTAAGATAAATAGAAACAAGAAAGATATTTTTTTTCATAATTAGAAGGATAACCCCAGGAAGATAACCTGGGACATTGTGAGGAAGCCACATTATAAGCCACCGGACTAAATCCGTGACGAATGAATAGTAAAAATGAGCAGTGAACGGATGGTAAAAAGTGTAACATTACTATGAGCTTCAAATGAGCAGAGATTGTGGAGATTGTGGAGAGCCATAACCTTCTATATCCACAGGAAATACGGTACATAGAAGAAGAGGCATCCTACTTCTAATTATTTTAATTCACGCCATTTTGATGTACATTTGGCGCTAGAAATTCTCGCTTTTTCATTATTTTTCAACGAGCGGCCCAATATTCATGTCGATCAGTCCGTTAAGTGATACATGCTTA
Organism: Ascarosepion bandense; assembly: GCA_037127315.1. NCBI lineage: Eukaryota > Metazoa > Mollusca > Cephalopoda > Sepiida > Sepiidae > Ascarosepion > Ascarosepion bandense. The sequence continues at coordinate 5,866,544 of JBBBDQ010000398.1, forward strand.
TTTGGTACACGCTTGGGCGATCATGTCTCTTTCGAGATATGACTGTTTTTTATTCATTTCATTCTTCATTCTTGTCGTTTCTTACATTCATACTACATTCTTTGTTTCTGTCCATCTTACTTATATTTATTTATCTATTTTTCTTTATTTTCCTAAACTTTTCTATTCGATTCTAATTTCCATTCAGATTTACTTTTTATGTGCAACTAGCAGTATAGCCCGGCGCTGCTCGGGTGTAATGAAAGCTTTAAAACTAATCCATGTTCCTGGAGCTAAGACTTTTTGAAAGATGGCACGAAAAACTAAAAAGCAATAATTGTTTCCAGTCAAAGCGAAACCGTAATTTGAAAAAAAAATGAATGGATGTAAGTCAAATTTCCGGTATCAATGTCAAATAAGTTTTCCGTGGCAAACTGAATTTGAATGTTAAATAAGTCCTCTGAGTAAATGGTATCATGGCTGAGACTAAGAACTACACTTATACCTACTTAGAGCAAAACCTGAAGCAAAAACCAAAATAAAAGGGCCGAAAACCTGATTTTGATCAGACCCGATAAGATATCGGGGTATCGATTTCCAATATCGGAGTCAAATAAGTCATCCAAGGATAAACTAACCTAAGTATGTTCATGAAAACTTATCGTACCCATCGGGATTAAAATTGGAAAAAATTAGCCATATTGATGGCTGAATATCGATTTTTAATCAGATTCGATATAATATCGGGGGTAACTATTTATGATATCGTGGATAATGAGTCGTCTGAGGAGTTCTACAAATGTTTGAGACTAAAAATTATAATTTTAACAAGTTAGAGCAAATTCTGCAGCAGGAAACATGACAAAATGGCTGAAATCCTGACCTTAATCAAACCAGATCGGATATCGGCGGATCGATTCCCGATATTGGGAGTGGAGGGGAGAAATCGGAAAACATAAGTAGCTGACCGGAAGCCTATTTGTGCGAAGATTGGTGAGAATCTGATAAAAGTTGTGGATGTGTATAAAGGACATCCATACAGACATACAGATATACAGACACACGCACAAACAAATGGCCTTTTATATATAGAGATTAAAATTGTGGATCTTTCTCATTGCCACATTGACTTTCTTTAAGGGGATTTTAATTTTATTTAATTTCTATTCTTGTATTTTTTTTATTTTATTTTCTGCAGTGAAACCGATAAAATGCAGCCGTAACTTCTACTCCAACAGTTTCTTTCCTCGCACTTCCCGACTGTGGAATTCTCTTCCAAATGATTGCTTCCCCGACGGCTACAATCTCCAGGAGTTTAAATGTAAGGTCAATAGACACCTCCTAACACACTAACCTGCTCCCATTCTATCAAACACTCTTCCCATCTGCCCAACCCTCATCCCTGCTATCCTTACTCATCTGTCACCTTCCTCCTGACATTCTCTATGTCTAACCACTCCTTCTCTTTACCTTCCCCTATGTAGCCCCATGCGCAATAGTGGCAGTGGAATGCCTTGCTTGGGGTGAGATGATTAAAAAAAAAAAATTTTCTCTTCATAATTTTTTCTTTTTCCAACTTCACTGTCCAAGCTTCTTCGAGATTTTTCAGTTAAATTTTATGTTTTTTCATTTTTTATCTTTTTGTCTTTACGAATTATGATATTTCATTCGATATTCTTTCATACCTTCCCATTCCTGTCTGCCAAGCGTATTTCTTATTTTCTTTCTTGCATTTATCATTTCTTTCTATTTTTTAAATTTCCTTTTTAATGTTTGCTTGAAATTATTCTCTTATCCTATTCTAAAACTGCTATCTTTCATTTTCCGACCGTATTTTATTTCATTCTTTTAATTGCTTTTATTATTTATTTTATTTTTCGTATTTTTTTGTTTTTGTTTTGTCTCGTCTCTTTATTACTTTTTTTCGTTATTTCTCTCTTTGAATGTCTTTTTCTTCCCTTCTTTATTGCTTTGTTATCAATATTTCTAATTTTCTTCAATTCTTTCTCCTTTCTTTGGAAACACTGTTTTGTTCTTTCTTTCACAAGGGTTTCTATTTTTCTAGTAATACTTGCGTTTTATCTTTCTTTCTTTAATGCTTCTGTTCTGTTTCTCTTTCTAAAAGTGTTATCTTTTTTCATTTCTCCTTTTTTCCTTTATCTTTTATTCATTGTTTTTTCTTTCTTACTTTTTTCATTATTTTCTTTCTTAACTTCACACGTTGTCTCATCAGTTTTATTTCTTTTCTTTTCAACTTTCCTTATATTTTTCTTCTCTAAATATCTATTTTATTTTAATTCTTTCCAATTCATCAGTTTCACTCATTTCTACTTGCATTTTATATTTCGTACTTTATTTTTCATCCTTTTTCATTCATTCATTCATTCATTCATTCATTCATTCTTTATTCATTCATTCTTTATTCATTTATTTATTTTCATTCATTCATTCATTCTTTATTCATTCATTTATTTTTCATTCATTCATTCATTCATTCTTTATTCATTTATTTTTCTTTCATTCATTTTTTTCTTTCTTAAAGCATTTATGTGTCCTTATTTAAAATTCACTTCAAATCCCTTCTCCTGTCTTTTCATTTTTATTTTATATTTCTCGAACTTTATCATTTCTTTTTTCTGTTTTATATTTAAATGTCAGTCATATTCTATTCTTTCATTCACTGAGCTTTTTCACAGTTGATAGCTTTAACAAAAATATTAAAGGCTAAAGCCTAACAATTTGCAAACTATTAACCAGCAAATAATCAAGATAATGTATCGTACGATCTAATACCCATCAAGGGCGATGTAATTATATAAATATGATTTTCATCTGTATTCTCTAAACGAATAATGCTAATGCATAAGTGATATATATATAGATAAACAAAAAGAAAAAATTATCTTAGCCGATGTGCTTCGTTTTCTGTTGAAATTTATCAGACCCAAATATAAGGATTCTATTTTGCAACAAGTATGTATTAGTAAAAATGATTTCTAATATATTTTTCGAATATTCAGGCCGGTAGATGAAAAAAAAAATACTGTTTAGAAAGTAAATGGACAATCTTTGCAAATACGAATATTAATTTAAAATAATATTTAAGGAATAGAGGTACAGTCCCCGATTTATGTCATATCAATCGAGTTTCAATCCCGGCTGGAAGCTGTTGGATGTCTACCCGTACTAATGAACTGCGATACAGTGAAACAGTATTATATATATATATATATATATATATATATATATATATATATATATATATGTGTGTATGTGTGTGTGTGTGTGTGTGTGTGTGTGTGAGATCCATACAACCAGTTTCGCTGAATCACATCTCATCAGTACGTCTTGACATCCGTTTGCTTCATTTCATTGCTGAAGAAGGATGCGTAAAGAGCCGTGTAGCTACCTTGTAGCAACCGTTTTTAAAAGCTACCATTCTCAAAAGTACTCAATCGACAGATGAGACTGCTGGAAGTAAACGAATATCTAGCTGTACTGATGAGCTGTGATACAGCGAAACATGATTTTTTGTGAAGGACTTATAGAAATATATATATATATATATATATGTCTATATATATATATAGTCATCCGCATACTGTCCATTTTGGTTGTATCACAGCTCATCAAGTGTAGCATGAAATCCACGTGCTTCCTGTCAGGATTGAATACGACCAATTTGGTATCAGGCGAAGTGCCTACTCCCTAAGCTATCTGTGCATGAAAGGGGAGGAAATTTTTGCGTTTTATGTATATGAAGTGTATATACACGCCATTCAACGGGACAACTTAATTCATTACTGGAGAGTAATGCGTAATATATATATATATATATATATATATGAAAAAAAAGAAAAGAAAATCGAATCCATTGCTAAATCCGCTGCTAAGAAGGTCGGTTCAATGTGCGGGACCAGGAAGTTTTCCCCGTCTGAGTCCATCCTGCACATATATAAATCTACCATCCGCCCGTGTGTTGAATACTGCTGCCAAATCCTGCCGGGTGCCTCTGCTATTCACCTCGGGGTTCTTGACAAAATCCAGCGGAGAATCTGCAATGTGATCAATACCGACTTGGCGGCTCGGCGGCAGTCGCTCTCTCACCGGCGTGACGTGGCTTCCCTGTGCCTTTTCTATAAATACTTTCACGGCTTCTGCTCCAATGAACTTCGATCACTGGTGCCCTCTAGGTATGAATTTACACGAAATACTAGATTAGCAACTAGGTCCCACCCTTTTACAGCGAAACCGATAAAGTGTAACCGCAATTTCTACTCTAACAGCTTCTTTTGACGCACTTCCCACTTGTGGAATTCCCTTCCATATATTTGCATACCCGACAGCTACAATCTCCAGAAATTTAAATGTAAATTTAAATGTAAGGTCAATAGACATCTCCTATCACACTAACTCGCATCCATTCTCAAAAGCTCTTTTCCCACCTACTCTACCCACATCCTTGTTGTCCTCATCCGTCTGTTACCCTCCTCCTGACATTTCCTGTAACTAACCCCTCTTTAGCATCACTTTCTCCTATGTAACTTCCTGCGCAACAGTGGGAGTAGAATATCTTGAGATGATTTTAAAAAACCACTCATTTTAGCCGTCGTGTTTCGTCATCTGATGGACTTTATCAAGACGCATGTAAGGATTCTACATTTTGTGTAAAAAAATGATAATTTTGCGATTTTTTAAATGATTTAAGAACGTTCATAATAAGAGCAGGTTTAATGGAAATCTAAAGAAATTATGTAAGATGCTAAGTGACGTAATTTAATTGTCTAATAAAGGAAATTATGGAAATGATGTTGTTGTTTATGTGTGTCTCATTAATTTGCTGCCAAATAAAATCTTTAAATTTCCACAGATAATGTCCCCAAGGTGAGGAAACACCTAATCTAAAAATTTACATTTTCTTGTCGCTTTTATTGCTGTTTGACAGATATATACTTGAGTTATATCTGAAAATTTGCACAAACATCTTTCTATCTATCTATCTATCTATATATATATATATGTGCATTTATATGTATTTATATATATATATGCATGTATATATATATATATATATATATATATACATATGCGCTCATATGCAAAGACATACACACACACCCACACACACACACATATATATATATTTATATATATATATATATATATATATATATATATATATTAATTTTGAAAAGTTTGTCAATTGCCAGGAATAACAGAAAAAACCTCTCAGCTAATTGACAAACTTCTGCACATTAATTCTTTTAGCGCTTATTTTCTGTCTTGATATGAATCACTTCATGGCAAAATTCACCTTGCCTAAAATACCTTTGAATCAGTTAACTACTGAAAAAACTGCAATTTTAGTACTAAGCATCATTACTATCTAAATTTAACTTTAACTTTACTCTCTCTCTCTCTCTCTCTCTCACACACACACACACAAACACACACACACACACATATATATATATGTATATACCTATGACGTTTTTATATATATATATAATTTTAAAATTAAATACATACAGGCTAGAGTTAAATAGGGACTTAGGTGTTTTGAATCTTTATAAATATTTCAATAGTTAAACATTTTTTAGATACACTTAAAAAGATTTTCTTTAAAACAACATTTATAAGTATTATTAAAGATAAGTCTACGTTTACAAATATTTAAAAAATCTGTCGCTTTCTGCGTCACGTGATGTAAACAATCTCTCCACGAACGCTTCTAATTGAAATTTTCTAATTTGTTTCTGATGAAAGGCCGAGGACGGTCTGAAATATCAAATATAATAATAGAAATAAATAGATACTGTCAAAAAATACATTTTTAAACTTACAACCTTTTAGTAGTTTTTCCTATATATATATATATATATATATATATATATATATATATATATATTTTAAATAGGTGAAAGAACAGATAGAATCAACCCACAGTTCATGCTTTTATAAAGAGTGCTCAAACAGGGTAAAGCTTAATAATGTAATTTTGTTTTTATAATGCTTTATGAAAACATTATAAATTATAAAGCGATGAGAAAGGTCAATATAATTATCTGACAGAATAAATGCAAATGGCGTTACAATTACATTGCGGATTGCAGGTGCTCGGAATGCAAGAAATGCCTAGAGAGTTCCACAGGCGATATAATACAAGAAACCATTAGACTACATGCTCCAGTGACTATCTAGCTATTTCAACAGTAAAATGATGAGACCTATTTGCCAGTCTGGCGAATCGTATTCTGGGTAGTCTGAAAGACCAAAATCCGACCAAGTCCACAAACGACATAAGTGGTTTTTGTAGGACTCAAGTGGCAACAGTCAGCGAAAAGACCCCGGGGAACTCCAAATTCATTGTACAACTTAAAAAATAGTCTCTCGCAGAGATTCGGGGATTAAGTGAACATGGTGATCAAGGCTATTTTCATATTAAAATTAGTGGGAGGCGCCTAAACATTTTTTTAGCCCCGCCCCACTTTATATAAGCGGTCTGCATGCTGCAGACCGGAAGACGGGTGCAAAAGAACAGTTGGGCTGAGATCGGCAGAACGCGGCGAAAACGGTTGTGTGAATAAGCTTTGTGGTTGTCAGGCATCCAGAATTCCGATCCGAACTAAGAGGCAGATGAATTCAACAAAGCCGAGGAGAGAAACTGTTATGCATTGTGGAAAGACGAAGAACCACGAAATTAACTGCCAGTTGGAGTTATATCTGACTGAAGGTGCCTCTCTCTCTCTCTCTCTCTCTCTCTCTCTCTCTCTCTCTCTGTTACCTTTCGACCCAAACGCGTGAATCTCGTTAAAACACTTTGTATTCGTGTAAATTCTTTGGTAGAGCCATAAAATCAGTAGTCTTAAAAGACACTTTGTAAAGGGATGGGAAGTGTTGATTATTTTGGTGATGTCTTTGCGGTTGTGGCCGTAAACATTTTCTGCACGAACAGTGATTTTCTTCTAGCGTAAATCCCAGCGTAAACCCTAGCCTTCTTCAATACGGCTGTGAATGCTGGACAATATCATCGAAAATGAGGACAAAAAACGCTCCACCCACATCTATTGAACAGGTGAAGAGGCTCATCCCTTGTTTTCTGTTTAGGATGCGGTTTCCGGTTTTCTCTTTTCCAATCTTTTCACTCTTTTCCTTTTTTATTTTTTTTTCAATTGGAGTAGATAGACTAAACTATCGCCCGGTTCACACTCCGCCCACATTTATTGAACAGGTGAAGAGGCTCATCCCTTGTTTCCTGTTTAGGATGTGGTTTCCGGCTTTCTCTTTTCCATTCTTTTTACCATTACGTAGCCCCCTGCGCATCAGTGGCGTTACCGCCTTGCTTGGAGTGATATGATTAAAAAAAAAAAAAAAACTGGAAGCGGCCGAAATGTGATTCTACAGAAGGATGCTACGGATATCGTGGATTGAGCATACAAGCAACGACGAGGTGTTAGAAAGAATGGCAACAAAAAGGAAATTGATGCTGAGCATCAGGAAGAGACAACTGAAGTTCCTGGGACAAGCAATGAGGAAGGACAGATAGATGGAAGGAGAGACAGAGGAAGGCAGCGGATAACATATTTGCAGGGCCTGATCAAGTGGATGACGGAACGGGGGTTGCCAGGAGCAACAGGAGCAAACATACTAAGAGCCACAAGGGATAGGGAGACGTGGAGAGCCATGATCGCCTACGTATTGAAGGGACAGGGCACATAGAAAAAGAAACCCCAGCTATTTCATGCTTTATCATCGGACCGACCTGAGGGAACGAGAACGAGCTATTCGTATCAAAAAATTCACAACGTATCGAATGGCAGTGGTTCTTTCAACTCACCGGGGAAACATGACATAGAAAGCAGCGGCCGGGCTGGTGTCACGTTAGAATATTAAACCCTTGGAATAAGTCGGTGCGTATATCAGTTATGAAGAAATGATTATAGTAAATAAAAAAAGTCAAACGTGGAATAAGGTTCAAGACGATACAAAAAAAACAAAAAAACATTAACATTGCAGCTCTTGAAACGTACTTTCAATCTGTAGTAGACTGGGTAAGAAATAGCTTGTGAATTTTAATTCTAAAACGAAGCTGCTCTTTTTTTAGCACCAGAGAGAAATTTTCATAACGTCTATCAGTATGGATTACGCCAGTTTCACAGAAAGCAATACACAATGTCAAATTAAATAAATTGCAAACATTGTATCTGCTTATTTTTTAATAAAATCCGTTCAAAATCATGAATAATCTTTCGCGTATTAGAAGACGTCAATTAATAGAATCAGCTCTAAATACTGTAGTAATATTCTAAAATATTTATAGAAAGAACAGTTTTTTTTTCATGCTTTAACACAAGCATGACCATGACATTACAACATAAAAAATTCCATTTTAGATAATTTTCACGTTCTATGACGGGTCGGGAAGTTTTGCTTGTCAAAATCCATCTTATTCATATTTTTTTTTAATCAAGTCACCCCAAGCAAGGTATTCCACTGCCACTATAGAGCAGGGGATTACACAGGGCGATAGACGAGTTAGGATGTACACAGGGGGAAAGTTGGAGAGAATGGGAGGGTTAGTGTGTTAGCAGGTGTCTATTGACCTTACATTTAAACTCATGGAGGTTATAGCCGTCGGGGAGGCAAGCATGCGGAAGGGAATTCCACAGGCGGGAAAATAGAGAAAAGAAGCTATTGGAGTAGAAATTGCAGTTACATTTCATCGGTTTCACTGTAAAAGGGTGGGACCTAGTTGCCAATCTAGTATTTCGTGCAGACTCCCACCTAGGGGGCACCAGTGATTTAAGTTCATCAGAGCAGAAGCCATGATAGTATTTATAGAAGAGGCACAGGGAAGCCACGTCATGCCGGTGAGAGAGCGACTGCAGGCGGTCAGCCAAGTCGGTATCAATCACATTACAGATTCTTCACTGCTTTTTGTCAAGAAGCCCGAGGAGAATAGTAGGGGCACCCGATCAGATGTAGCAACAGTATTCAAAACACGGGCGGATGGTAGATTTGTATAGGTGCAGGATAGATTCAGGCAGAAAGAATTTCCGGGTCCTGCACAGAGCTCCAACTTTCATAGCAGCGGATTTAGCAATGGATTCGACGGAGTCATTCCACTTGAGGTCCGCTGAGAGTGTCAGGCCAAGCAGGCGTAGTGTTTTACTCTCTGGGAGGCATGCCTGTTCCATGCTAATGGGAGGGAGGTGCGGTCGTCTGAGGTGGTTAAATATACCATTCTTCTATACACTGAATATTGCTGCCATTTTTGGTCAGGTGCTTTTGCTATTCATCTCGTGGTTATCGATAAAATAAAAAAAAATGTAATCGATCCTAATTTGGCACCATGTCTTTAGTCAATTTGTCGTTGACCAGATGTGGCTTCCCTCTGTCTTTTCTATAAATATTTTCGCGGATTCTGCGCTGACGAACTGTTGGGGCGCTCTCCACCTGTCCACGGAAATGGACTATTCGAATCAGTATATAAAATAGTATTGATTATACCTCAACGAAGAAAGTCGAGTAAGGAAGTCGAGTGAGCGGGTCAGTCGGGTATTTCCGGTATTGCACCGGAAGTGTTCTACTAGTCAATCTATCACGTCTCTACGACGATACTGTATACTAATTACCTTGTTCTGTATTCTACTAATCCGCATCTCTTGTAAATACTTCTCTTTCCTGTCAATACACCTACTTTTATACGATTACGTTGTTTTGTATTATTTCACATAATTCTGTTACCCGACGTAACGCGAACTTATCTACCTGGTGTCCTTCTACATTAATTTAATTGTGCTGCTAGATTGGGAACTAGACCCTATCATGTTACAATCAAAACAGTCGAATTTAACCGGCACTTCTACTCTTTCAGTTGCATTTCTTGAACTTTCCACCTGAAGAACTCTTTTCCGTATACTTGCTTCCTTGATAGCGACAAGCTGCAAAAGTTCAAGTGCAACGTCCATTGCCATCTTTTATCTCCTTGATTCTCATCTTCTACTTATCCTGTCTCCGACACGCCCAGTACCTTTTTCTCTTTTCCTCTCCCCGCTTTTGTCTCATGTAACACTCTGCGCACCATCGGCAGCACTGCCTTGCTTGGCGTGAACGATTATAAAAAAAAAAAATTAGAACGAGAGTCATGTACAGCTGCACCAGATCAATACAGATGCCATGAATAGTATATAGTTCCTTCAGAAACACGTAATATGTATGCATCTCAGATCAATCACTAAAAATTGCTTCAAGAAAATTATCCCTGTGGTTTTTGATAAAACTACCCTTATTCACTTACGCACAAATACTCTTGGAAAAGATCTCTTCCATCCAGATATGGGTTAAATAATAGGGCAGATTGGGTTCTATAGCCTTGGTCGGCAACCAGTCTACCGCAGAAAGCAATGGCAACCTTCTACGGGATAATCTTCTCCCCAGTCAGTCATGTTTCCTTCGAGACATGATCGCCCAAAGCGTGTATCACGTATGGCACATAACAGACTGACCCTTCTTCATGTTCTATCAGCGTTACTAAAACAGAAATGATGAATTTTACCAAATATCAATGACGTTATCACTCGAAGGCTTCCAGTAGCGGCGGCAACTCAAAGAAAAAATAATGATTCAAGCTGTTGACTTTTCACAGTGCCTTAAACACAAGAATGGGAGTGATATCTTATCGATAATAAAAAATGAGATAACAGTTTGTGGACATAAGAAGACTATTTTTTAGGCATATTTTTAAGAGGAATATTTTATACATTCTATCCAACATTTCTACGGGCTGGTCAGTCAAAGAACGCTGAATGTTTTCTTGTAATAAAGTGTTGAATCTTTATATTATTCTTAACATAAACATGTGTGTATATATCAGTTCTTGTGTCTGCTTGCGTTTTTTTATTGTATCTCTGTGTGTGAGTGTTTGATTGCATATATAAATATGTGTACGATACGTCTTTTTTGTATCTTTTACAATGATGTTCACTCTGTACAGGGCCCGAGAGACACTCGAGGTAGTGTGGTACAGATTAAAAGTCAAATTTATATGGAAGATAACTGTTGTTTCTGGACATGAATAAGTTAAGATTGTAGTATTGTGGGGAAGAAAACTCTTGGGAATCGGTTGGTGAGAAGAAGCTACTCGAGTGGAATTTACATCTCACCAATGGAATACAAAAGGAATGAAGGTGGGTCGCTACAAAATTTTCCTCCATGAGAAAACAGTTGTAGGGTAGAAAATAATTCGTCACCTACAATAATGCAGAGACTCTTTTGAATTCTAACAAGTGGTGAAAGTTAAAACAAGAAAGCTCCTGCTCATATATGGCGACAGTGCTCTAATTTCAGCCTGATAATTTTAAATATCTGCGCTGAGTTCAAACCCCAAGACGAGCTAAAGATACGGGGCCTCCCTGAGGAAACATTGTTGTAATTTATGGGTTCGATCGGCGATGATGGCGATGATGGTTTGAATGTGCTTAGTTTTTGTCCCAATCAGCTGTTACAGACAGGTGAGAGTAGATCGAAGGTGCTAAATAATGTTTATCGAGGTTAGAACGTTTGCGTTACGATCAGGTGACATTCATTCTTTGAAACAATTAGGCAGCCATTATACATACATATTCTACTCTTTCAGTTTCATTTCTTACACTTTCCACCTGAAGAACTCTTTTCCGTATACTTGCTTCCTTGAATAGCGACAATCTGCAAAAGTTCAAGTGCAACGTTCATTGCCATCTTTTATCTCCTTGATTCCCATCTTCTACTTATCCTGTCTCCGACACGCCCAGTACCTTTTTCTCTTTTCCTCTCCCCGCTTTTGTCTCATGTAACACTCTGCGCACCATCGGCAGCACTGCCTTGCTTGGCGTGAACTATTATTAAAAAAAAATTAGAACGACAGTCATGTATATATGTGTATATATGTGCGCACTCGTGCGTGTGCACACAAATAAATGTGTAGTTCTTAGAGTTTGAGTTTTGTCTAACGGTATATCAACATCTGTGGATTATTTAATGCAATAAGGTGGAGTTTTAAGGTATTTTTTAAATGTTCGGTTATAGGGAGAAAGTTAATTTATTGAGATTTTTAGTGATTAAATTTGTTTTATTTTTAATTTTAGAAAACTGAAGGTGACGTCTAGTTTTGTATTCAAAATGTACTGTTGGTAATAACTTTTCTTCAAAAATGATTATGGCAGTTTTCTTTGCCTTAAAATATGTATTATCGTCATATTTTTAAAAATGTTATTGTTGGCAATATTTCTCCTTCAATCATGTATATTTTTCTATAAAAAATTATTTTATGTATATATTTCTATAAAAGTCTGTTTTTATACTTCCAAAGTGTTTTGACCCCAGTTTAGGGGTTAACTATTTGCCATAGCTGTGACTCTAGCAGGTACGACCACTCTGGGTCAGGGACATGTGTAGTAAATAAGAGATGAAATGTAACTCTGAGCCATTATGTGAATCTGAACTCACAGACACACGCAAAAGACAAACACAAACAGTATTCTTTCGTTTAATTTTACTTCATTTATGCAACATGTTAATTTAGGATCGAGGCTCTCCACAACGTCTTATCCTTTACAGCTCTAAACAATATTTATCACCGTGCTATCCATGTCAATGCATAATCTGCCATCGACATGTACGGACCCTTTAGATATGTTAGCGGTCATTTCCTGCTTTTCTTCTTGTCTTTAATATGTCCTGTGAGGAACAAACTCGTCAAGCTTTCTTTCCTGATTACATCTATCTGAGAAATTTCAGTTGTATCTTTCTGATTTTGTATATAAGTGTTAAAAATAATTAAGCTAGTTCCATGTGACGGGATGCAAAAAAAAACTGTATGAAATAATATTTGTGTGCCGGTGTAATTCATGAACGATAAGCCTTTAACACCGCCTGCCACCGTCTTCGTACATAAAGTTTCAGTTGTTGATTCCTTTTTAGTCGCAGGTTGGTTGCTTATATTATTTTTTCTATTAAATTTCTTTCAAGCTAATCTTAGTTTTCACCAAGAAAATGGTTTGGAAATTTACCGTTGATAAGTGCTTGTTTAATGTTACTTAATACTCTGTGAAACAATGTGTCTGAAGAGGAAATCATTTTAGCACAATAAATCATGTTTTAGATAAAAAATATTTTCCCAAAACATGTTGTTGATGAAACAAATAAGATTACATTTAAAGAAATTTAGAAAAAATAATATAACCATCCAACTTGATAAAGTTATATAACTTAGCAATTCCTCACTATTATAAAAATAAAAATAAAAAATAAAAATAAATTCTTTGAAATAACAAATCTATAGGTTAACTTCTCATTTATCAAAATTAAGTTCGATTCACGCAGATATAGACGAATGTATGCAAATACATACACGCATTATATATATATATATATATTGGACCTCGAATTATTTTTCGCTGATTTTTCATAAAAAGTAATATTTATTTACAAAAATTAGTTGTCACTGAAAATATTGTCCACCTTTAATCATTATTTTTTTCAGAACTTTCTCAGAGCATGTGAATTTCACTTCGGAGAAAAAACACGTCGTTTGAAGCTAACCATGAGTTGACCCATGTTTTGCCTCTTCATAAGAATAAAAGTGCTGCTCAACCAGACCATGTGTCTTTGATCGGAACAAGTGATAATCGGACGGGTCAATGTCTGGTGAATACGACGACGGAAAATGAGTTCACATTTCTAACGAGGTTTTTCACCCGTTTTGCAACATGTGGACTAGTATTTTTCATGCTACAAAATAACTTTGTTGTGTCTCTGCTCGTATAGCGGTCGTTTTTTCTTCAATATTCGGCTAAAACGTTATAGTCGATGACGATCACCCATGATGGCTTCGGTTGGTTTGCTCAACTCATAATAAACTGTATCCAGCTGATTTCATCAAATGCAGAGAATTAGCTTTCAAACATTGATACTTGGCTTTGCCGTCGATGTTGAGGTATGACCGAACTTAACGCATGATCTTCTTTGCTTAGAGTTATCAAAGTGTTTTACTTTTCATCTCCAATCACAAAGAAGCAATTCACATAATTAACAGGCCGCCGTTCGATGTCTCTTTGCTTAAACTCGTACGGTACCCAATGTCCTTGCTTTTGAATAATTCCTAATTCTTTCAAACGTTTCAAAACTGTTGTGTGGTCAACTCTTAATGTTTCTCCAAGTTCAGCATGCTTCTGACATGAGTCTTCATGAAGCCATACCTCCAGTTCTTCGTTTTCAAAATTTTCGGTGTTCAAAACCTTTTCTTTATCTTCAACATCAGAATGATTATTTTAGAAACGTCTAAACCAATCTCTGCATGTTGATTCCGAAAGGTTAAAGTCACCTTAAGTCTCAACAAGAATGTTGCGTGCAGATTTCTTTTAAATGAATTAGTGCAGTAAAATACCCCGTAAATACATTTTCTTTGGCACGAAATCCGACGTGTTTAACACGATGAAAAACAAAGTTGTTTACACTTCTTCAAAATGACATACTCTGAATTTCAATCTTGCTTATAATATTTACTTATATATATATATATATATAAAATTCAACAATTCAATTCAACACGGCCGTCAGTTAATTCTCTTTCATTTTTTTGCGAACCCAGACGATGTCAGTTTTTTCTTTTCTTGTTTATTTTATTTTATTTTGTTTTATCTTTTTCTTTTTTTATTTTTATTTTTATTTTTATTTTTTAATTTCTTTGCAAATCTATTTAAAAGGGAAAATTAGACTGGTTTTTCTCCAGTTTCTGAAAGGATTTTTCTGTTGCTGAGGTGATGTGTTATCCCCCGTGGGGATTTTCATATCGAAATGATCATCCAACATCACTGAATTAATCCTTTTTTAATTTATATTTGCTCTGTAACATTTTATTACATGGAGCTCTATTCCTGTATCATTTTTTAATATTAAAATAAAATTTTTAATATTAATTATGATCAGGTTTTTGGAATTTACCTTCCTGCTTTTTTCCGCTTGGTTAAATATCTGAATTAAAATATATATATATATATGAAATGATTTGTATGTGGATAACTAATATATATATATATATATATATATATATATATAAAATGTCAAATTAAATAAATTAAAAACATTGTGTCTGCTTATTTTTAATAAAATCCTTTCAAAATCACGGATAATCTTTCGCGTATTAGGAGCCGTCAATTAATATAATCAGCTATAAATACTGTAGTAATGTTCTATAACGTTTGTTGAAAAAACCGTTTTTTCATACTTTAACACATGCATGACTATGACATTACAACATAAAAAATTATATTTTAGACAATTTTCACGTTCTAATGAACGCCAAGCAATTTGTCAACTTTTATACTTGAATCAAGAAAGATATTTACAGTAATTTTTAGCAATACAATTTAGCGGTTATTTTTGTTACCACAACTCAAAACCCTGAAGATGATCTCGAAAGATTATCCATTAGTATGAACGGATTTTATTAAAAAAATAAATATACACAATATTTGCAATTTGTTTAATCTGACATTTCTAACAGAAAATTTGCTGCCTATATATATATATATATATATATATATATATATTATTTTGATATAACATTAAGAGACTAAATTCCTGATTTTTATTTTAATATTATAAAAATTATATTTTTCCTGTTTTATTGATGGATATCTGCTCGGAACGAGAATTCTTGGAGCTGAGTTTGAATTCCAGTTGAATTCTTTGTATTCACTTACGCGCAAATCTTCATGCTCCCTCCTGTTATGGGTGTTAAATAGCAGAACAGATTGAGTTCTATAGCCTTTGTTGGCAAGCAATCTGGCGCAGAAAATAATGGCAAGCTTTTGCATAAAATCTTCTGTCCAATCAATTGTCTCTTTCGAGACATGATCACCCAAGCGTGTATCAGGCATGACACCTAATTAAATAACTACTAGCTTAAATGCCAAAATTTGTGCGGATTTCTTATTCAGAAGTGAGAGTAATGACGATGGAGTGACTGGTAGACGTTTCAGCTGAATTTTTATTTTTTTGACGGCATATTCCATGTCGCTTATCCTTAACTCTAGGACCAATGGATGATTTGAATAGCCACTTTCACACATAACGTATTGAAGGCAAATGGGACAACGGAAAGCAACGCGTAGCCTACCTAACAAGTTTCCGCTGATTGCTTGCCGAGCAGGAATTACGAGACATATTAAAAGATACAAAGTTTATTAAGAGCTACAAAAGACGGGATATTCTCGAGAGCCATGATCGCCAACCTTCTGAAACGGCACGGCAAACACACGGAGAACTATTCGCTGCAGCCTAATATACATGTTCTGGCAATATTTAGTATAAATGGTACTGTTTAGAACAAAAATGTTATGGACCAGGTTAAGGTCCGAAAAGATTAACAGGACCACAAGGGTAGAAATAAAAAATATATATTAACAAGAAATAACAATACAAAATATGGAAGGGGTTAGTATGACTGTCAGTCTGGTTTGGAGTGAACTACTACCAACTCGACTCTCCTTTTCTTGAGAAGCGTAGTATATATAGTGTTAGGACAAGTTCATTCTAGATTTACAGTTAAGGACCCATGACAAAAAATAAACGCTCTATGCTAAAACCTTTTTTTATGTGCTGCGTCCCGTCAGGATGTACACGATATTAGCTCTCCTCTATTTTCTGTTCTTTGGAACTCTTAATAATTTTTGTAATTTTAAAAAATTTCTTCCTCAACCTGTTCAGCCATCTATTTACGCAACCTCAAGTATTTCA
The DNA here is from genome assembly GCA_037127315.1 of Ascarosepion bandense. Taxonomy (NCBI): domain Eukaryota; kingdom Metazoa; phylum Mollusca; class Cephalopoda; order Sepiida; family Sepiidae; genus Ascarosepion; species Ascarosepion bandense. Next base: position 5,883,302 of record JBBBDQ010000398.1, read on the forward strand.
TGTGTTGCTTTTCGTTATGTCTCATGTCTTCAATCCCGTGAGTATCATATTTTCTAATCTCTCTTTCCTGATTATATTTCCTAGAAATTTCAGCTGTCTCTTCCTGATACTAAGTATACTTTTAGATTTTGTTTTCATTTTCATAAAAACTTCATTGTTGCTCGCATATTCCGTCCTATGTATCCTCAGTATCCTTCTGTAGAACCACATTTCTGTTGATTCAAATCTTTTCTACATATTTAATGGGATTTTTCAGCCTTCGCTGGCATGAAGGAGGACAGCTATCACGAAACACTTCAGTGCCCTTTTCTTTGCTTCTAACGACGTTTCTTTGTTAATTCGCTGCTTAGCTTTTAAAATGCATGTTTAGCTTTCTCAGATCCTAGGCTTCTGATGCATCGCACTTTCCATCCACTGTTAAAACACTTGGAAAAATCTTAAAGCCATTTTAGAAATAATTAGTACACAAAAAAAACAGAGCAGTCTCAACAAAATGAAAGCCAAAAATGTGAAAATAAATTAATGGTTGGCTTAGATATTAAATCCTCTTTTTTATGCTAGGTCTCGGGTAATGACCCGGAAAGTGATTCTACTAAACGGAAAGCAAAAAAATGATAATAATAATAATAATAATAATAATAATAATAATAAGAAGAAGAAGAAGAAGAAGAAGAAGAAGAAGAAGTATTATTGACATTTTAATGTCTGTCAGTCAATCCGTCTCATTCTAAGCGGACTATTGTCAAATTTTGCGTAGAGTGGCACATGCTGCAATTCTATAACGCATTTTCAAAGCCCAGTCACACGAGTGACAGGTGATAACGGTTGGTGTATATTAGATACCGCCATACATTTTTTTCTCAAGTTCGCCCAAAGCAAGGCAGTATAGCTTCTGAGACAGAATAGATTACTGGAAGAATTAGTGAAATAATAAAACATTACCAAATACCGAGAACAAAAGTGGAATACAGGAGAAGAATAGCTAGCGACTGACACTGCATTTAATTTTTTGCAGGAAGTTAGCTGGGAAGCATGGATTTCGAAGAGAGTTCCTCAAACGAGGAGTATTACAAAATAATCTGTTAATAAAGGACTGACTGTTTCATCTAACCAGCAGAATTTGATGAGAGTTTGTCGCTACTCTAGTAGTAAATAATAAAACATTTCTATGTATTTTCTTACCAAAGTTAGACAAATCAATCATCCGACTGGAATACTGTTATCATATCTGGTCAGGCGCCCCTGCTGTTCGTCTCAGTGTTCCCGAGAGGCTCTAAAGGGGAATCCGTAATGTGATTGTTCCTGACCTGGCCGCTCTACTCCAGCTACTTTCTCACCGGCAGGATCTGTCTCTTCTACAAATATTTTCATGGCTTCTGCTCCAACTGTTCACTGGTCACTGGTGCCCCCTCCACAAGAATTTACTCGTGCAAATAGACTGGCAACAAGGTCCCACAATTTTACAGTTAAATCAATGAAATGTAAGCGACAATTCTATTCCATCAGCTTATTTCTAGCATTTTTCCGCCTGTGAAAACTCCCTTCTTTGCTTTCTTAACGGCTACAACCTCACGAATTTAAATCCAATGTCAATTCCAATCTCTTATCCACTTGACTCCAGCCCTTTCTACATCACCTCGGGTACCTTGCTCTTTTCCTTTCTTTCTACCTTTGCAACCGCTTTCACTCTCGTGTTCACATCCTTCTCTTGCCTTTTCTCTGTCACCCCCTCTGTAGCTGGTTCGTCTTTCTCGCCTCCTACCTAAACCTTGTAGTCTGTTATGTAACCCCCTTCACATCAGTGACGGTGCCGCCTTGCTTTAGGTGAAATGATAAAAAAATATTGAAACTGGTCAATACCTGAAAGCTTGGATGTGCGGACATTGCGACAGAGAGAGAAATTGGTGAGTAGTTTGAATTCCAGTCGAGTTCATTGCATTCATTTTCGTGCAAATACCATGGGAATGGTTTGAGTCTACCTCTTCTCCTCCAATCTATGGGTCATGTAGTAAAAAATCATGATTATCTCTGAAAATTTCTTTCAACTAAAAATTTAAAATAATAATTTAAATAACCTTGAATGTTTGATAATAAACGAGAAACAAAACAAATCAGTTAATCGATCTATATTCGGGGACAGCAAACATTGTATAAGTGTGATTCACGTTAATTTTCTCTTCATCTATCAACTTAATGAAAGTACGAATTAATAAAATTACATTTTATCATAATATATCCACCATTATTTACAATAGTCAGCTTTTTGATATCGCCTGATATTCCGATATTTGATATTTCGTAGGTTTCGATGTGAAAATATGTTTGATTAATGTAGTTTTCATTAGAGAAAATTTTATCCAATCAAAATATTTTAAGCGCCAGAAAAGTTGGTACAAGGATCGGCGAATATGGCGGTTTGATTCAAGCAGACCAACCGAGTTTCCGTATCCTGTTCTGCGATATCCTTTTTGTATTCCGTCTTGCGTTGTCATGAAGGTAAACAACAGACTAACCTGTTGATTAGCCCATGTTGCTTCGACAAATCTTTTCTGGGTACGTATAAATATTTATTTTAAGTTTCATTGCATTTCACTAAATGAGTAACACTCTGACGAAACCGCGTCACAAACAAATATTATCCTTTTTCCACATGGCTTCACCTAAATATATTTTGAATGCAATTGATTTCCATCAGCTATTGATAAAATGTTTTACTGGTATTATTTTACTATAAAAATATAATTTATATTTGATGATGTTTTGTTTGTGGATTCACTCTCTGTCTATAGTTGGAATCACAACAGGTTCTAGCACCCCAGGCAGGGTGGATCTGGAAATAACAGCCGTTAAGTGGTGATTCCAAGCTTCTCAAAACCTCTAATCTGCCGATCAGAGGCCTTGCAGTCGGATTTAGACTATCGTCTGGAGAGTTAAGTCTGTGTCGTTTCAGCCTAGATATGGCAGGTGTAATTTTTGAGCTGATATGGCTCTTGTAAAGGTAGATAGAGGTAGGGGTGTTAGTAATTTTTTTTTTTAATTTTTCCTGGTTTGTATATTCGAGTTGCACTTGATGTTTGGGTTAAGCTTAATTCACAATAGGTGTTCAAGACATGGTGCCTTCTCGAGAGACTCCACTTCATTTGAGAAAGACGAAAAGTCAAGGTCTGCGCAAGAATGATGGGTTGTTACTAGTTTGCTTCTGGTGGTACTGAACATAATCGATCGGACTTACTCCCATTGAACTGCTATAGTTAAGTCAGAGGAGTGATCAGCTGCCAATGTCAGGTCATCTAGATTTTTGTAACTTTAAGTGTACTCATATTGTACTTGTCAATCCACTGCCTTTAAGTGTTAGATTCAATATGAAGGTAATATTATGCGGGGAATGCTGATTTGGCTTGAGATGACATCAATCAGGAGTGCACAACCTCAATTCACGCGTTGTCAGTGATACACTGAAAGATAAACCTCAAATAGGCGCTTTATGTATGCGCGTCCGAAAATAAAATCCTTAAAAAGGTGGATATATAAACAAACGCTCCAGACATCACAGGATATCCTAGCGCCTGCGTCCCATAAGAAGGCGTGGGTCTGCACCTCACATACTGGCTCATAGTAAAACACAAAATACATTAATTAATAATATGTAATTTCATATGTGCGTTGTGGTGTAGTGGATATCGGCTTGGAACGAGAAATCGGAGAGCCGAGTTTGAATTCTGGTTGAATTCCTTGCATTCACTTACGCACAAATACCCTTCGGAAAGGTATTAATCCGTCTCTTCCATCCAGTTATGGGTTAAATAACAGGACAGATTGGGTTCTATAGCCTTGGTCGGCAACCAGTCTATCGCAGAAATCAATGGCACAGTACTACGAGATAATCGTCTGCCCAGTTAGTCATGTCTCTTTCGAGACATGATCGCCCAAGCGTTTATCATGTATGGTACTTAACTGACTGAATTTCATATATAAAACTTTCAAGACTTGCTTTTGTTCATTAGTCTATGCGAGATAACATTTAACTCCGTTTACAAGTACATCCTGACAGTTGCAATAGCCGCTGTATCTTGGCGGTGTTTGCCATGATCCAGTAACTACAGGTGATTGTAGGTCCTTCACAACAGAAAGTAAACCAAATGCAACATCAGGTGATCACCAGTAAAGTATCCTAAGATCAATGGGGAAATAATGGGGAAAAAATGGGTTCTATCAAAGGTTATCCTTCTTTGAACATCATTCACTGTCACTATAGAATCGCAAATAATGAACTGTGAAAAATAACAGAAACAAAATCACTTGATCACTACCAAGATCAGCAACAACTAAAAGGGATAAAATTTGTACCTCGAAGAGAAAATAATAACGTAATCATGATGTTAACATTCCACACTATTTCAAATAGAATGTTCAGAAGGAAGCCCTTATTCATACTGAAAGGAACGATAAAAGCTACTGAACTCTAGAAACCTGTTTTTCTAAAAGAAAATTCATTTGAGAGGAAGATTTTGAAAATTTCGACTTAAAACACTAATGGCTGCTCTGGCCTATAATGTCAAATATTACCAGAGTTGGTGACTATTAGATTTGTAACTCGCCACACCTCAGAGGCCAAAATCTGATTGAGGCTCGGATCAGTGTTTTCTGACCATCGCTATCTTATCAATCTCTGCTATTTTCTAAGAATTTTTCTGTTTTAGAAATTAAATTAAGCACAACTAACAATTACAGAAAAACAAATTTTCGCGAAATTTACGTTATTCTAGGATCTTTTTTTTTCGTCTAAATCCGTGAATTTGCTTTGTTTTCCCATGTGAAGTCTAAAAAGATAAAAAAGATATATTGCACTGTATTTTATTTATGTTGTTAAAACATCACTCAATAAATCCCGGGCCTAACTAACAAAACATCAACTTTTAGACAAGATTTGACTTTATTCATCGACATAGTTTCCTTCTAGTTTAATACACAGATTCCAACGCTTCTCTAAAAATTCGATGCATTCTTTGTAGAGCGATTTGAATTTGGCATCAAAATACGCCTCAGTTTTTATATCACTTCATCATTGGAGACAAATCTCTTTCCATGGTGCATTCTTTTAAGGTCTGCAAACAGCCAGTAGTCGCAGGAGGCAGATCTGGAGAATAGGGTGGAAGCAGAAGCAATTCGAAGTGCAATTTATGTAGTTTTGCCATCGGGTGATCGACTTATGACATAGTTCATTATCTTTGTGAAAGATCACTTTTTGTCCCTCATTTGTGGCTGTTTTTTTGGTGCTTTTTTCATTTAAACGCACCAATAATGCTATATAATATTCGCTATTGATGTTTCTTCAAATTACGTCTTTGGTCGCTTTGGACGGCTTTCACCATTTGCTGTCCATTCAGCTGACTGTCAATTTGACACTGGAGTGAAGTGGTAAATCGATGTTTTATCTATTATCACATATTTACGCAAAAAACATATTCTTGTTGCGTTAAAAGATTTGCAAACAACGCGCTGAATTGTAAACGCGTTGTTGTTTTTGTTCCACTGTGAGCAAACGCTGCACCCACTTTGAACACAGATTTCCCATTGACAAATGTTCATGCAAAATTGTGAATACACTACCTTATTATATGTTTAACTTTTCTGCTATGTCACACAACTTCAATTTACGATCGTCCAAAACGAGTTTGTGGATTTTGGGGGTATTTTTCGGGACAACTACCGATTTGGGGTGACCTGTGCGTTCAGCATCATTTGTGTCTGTATGACCGCGTTTAAAGTTTTCATACCACCTTTTAACCATTGTTTCCGATAGAGCAGAGTCCGAATGGCTCTAATCGATCTATTGCTTTGCTTGAACAGTATTTTCCACCAGAAAACAATGCTTTAGCCACAAACGAAATTCAGATATTTCCATTGTTTTGAAAATTTATAAAAAATAGCTTCACTTAAATAACTGTAATGTGTAAATAAATAATGCGATTTGGCCCAAATTTTGTCACGTGCCATTTGGAGATTAGTGCTTCATAAATATTATATGGATTTTGTTTATTAGTGACGCCATTTATATGTCAGGCTCGCAGTATTTTGTGTGATGTGTTATGTATTAAATTATGCACCTTTTTTAAGAAGAAAAAATTGATATCAAGAACATATGGATCAATTAATGATCTAATTTGTATTTAGATATGTAGTAATTATTTTCAATTGATCTACTTGAACTTTTTGCCTATACTGCATATGATTTATTACAGTAGATAATTAAGTTACAATAAAATTTGCATTTCATATGAATTTTAATTCATGAAAATTGAGATGTAGTAGAGTGGGTAGCGCGTATTTTAGAGTGGGAGCGTTTCTTAGGGTGGGAGTGAATGTTTCGGATTTTGCACAAGACTGGCTCATCTGCGAATGACTGAAATTTTAGCCAGAAATTTTCAAAAAGTTACTTGCTTAATATTTAGACTAGAAACAACAAGCGCCTAGAGCAAACGAAAAGCAGTTAGCGCGCGAAATAGGTTCACGCCAGAGTGAACCGAGAGTCGAAATTTTGCGAAGATTATAATTAGCCAATCAACTTCAGATTTTGTGTATGTTTAAGCCGAATGAAGTAGTTTTCTTTCGGTTGGCTGTGTTCTCCTTGGGCTAAGAATGATAGGATGTGGCTTTCTATTGGATAAGTATTTTTTTCGAAAAAAAAAATAGTAACATAAACGATACGAAAATATAGGCAAGTATAGGTAAATACTTTAGACAAAAGTATTAGGTTAATAAACAGCCCTAGCAAATCGTTCATCTAATAATAACATATGAAGAGAAATTCAAGCGCAGCTCCAGTGTCCGTTTCCTGCACAGGATTTTTCGCCCTCTAATCACTTTCCACCTATCTATCTACTAGCAGTATAGCCCGGCGTTGCTCGAGTGTAATAAAAGCTTTAAAACTAATCCATGGTCCTGGAGCTCAGACTCTTTGGACGTTCGTACGAAAGACTAAAAAGCAATAGTTGTTTCCAGTTAAAGCGAAACCGTAGACTGAAAGAACAATGAATGGATGTAAGTAAAATTTAGATTTCCTGGTATCGATATCAAATACGTTTTTCTGTCGTAAACTGAATTTTGAAGACTAAATAAGTCCTCTGAGTAAATGGTATCATGGCTGAGACTACAAACTACAATTATACCTACTTAGAGCCAAGCCCGAATCAAAGACTAAAATAAAAGAGCTGAAAAAAGTACAGACATACAGGTAGATAAACAGACATACACATAAATATCTTGCCTTTTATATATATAATCGATTTTCTGCACTATTGTAAGAACTGCAACCTTGTAACTTCTGAATATCGTTTCTTATGTCTTTGTCTATGAGTGTATCAAATTTGATTAAAATCGGAGCACCCCTTCTATAACCCGATTTTTTCAATTATCGATTTTCTATATTTATCGGGAGAACCTCGACACAAGACCTAGCTAAGAACACACGCAGACGCTTATAGTACAACTGTGTAAATTTTTCAGAAAATCGGTTCAGCCATTTCGGAGTCTATAGTTAACGGACACACAGACACATTAAAAAAATTATTTGCTGCCTCGATACACTAAATATATATAGCTTAAAAGAAAACCAATAAATAATTATCCAAATGTTGGAGAATTTTTGTCTTTATTTTCAACTGAAATTAAAGCAAAAATACGACGTTTAGAACGGCTCATGATTACACATAATAGACATTCATTGTCTCTTATATTTAATAGCATATGTTTAGAAAATTACTTGCTGCCTCGATATACTAAATATATATATAGAGAGATATGAGTGTATGTGTTTGTGTCCGCGCAAAATTTCATATATAATATATTCCTAAATTGATAACATAAATGAAAAAAAGATAAAATTATCTTAGACGACGCGTTTCGTCCTCTGAATGATTTTATCAAGGCGAATAAACGATATTATTTTCTAACAAGTAATTATTTACAAAACCAAAAACATACATGCTGCCTAAATGTTATATATATATATATATATATATATATATATATATATATATATCAGCATGCAGTGTGGGTATAGATGAATCCAAGGAGTATCCTGTACATACAATGGTAGGATAACTCTCTAAGAGAGCTCTAAATATATATGTATATAAATACACCCAGCGCAAAGGATTTTACACAAATGAGATTCACAAAGACTTAAAAAAGCCACTAAAATAACGGTCGCTCCCTTAAAAAAGAAAATTAAAGAAAAATACATCAGTTCGGCGAACACACACACATATTCATAAGCATATATATATATATATATATATATATATATATATAATCAGAGGACACGCGTAGCGGCGGATGTCAACAAAAGTTCGAATATACATTCAGTCTGACAGATGGATTGCAGACCCGTAGATTTGAAACGTAAAGAAAGTCTCACATGCAAATATATATATATAACTTGTCTATATTATTCAATGAAACCTGTATTAATGAAAAAATGCTGCCAAAATACACACAACATATATATATATATATGTTAGTATTTATGTGTACATATACTATATTTAACAACAGATTTAATAATACTCATAATTCTTCGGCATCAAATATTAATTTCGAAAAGACTAACATTACATATCATTTTAACTGTCTTTGGTAGATTGTATCTCTGACACAAACGTATGTACAAATTTTGGTTTAACGGCCACAGAATTATCAAGGTCTTTACTCTTAATTTGTCTGATACAAGTTCTCCTGTACAACACTTAAAAACACAATCCTGTCACATTTCATTATAGTGGAAAATAATTGTTGACAACACAAATATACTACACCACAAACATAATAAAAAAAAAGATTCAAATTCTTGGGGCCCTTTATATTAAACCAATGGACTAACACTGACCAAATTTATTACGAGAGTAGCAGCAATAATATGAAATGCATTTGATTAATATTTAAGCTTAATTTGCATTTTGACTATTTCTGTTTAGCCCGCTTACATTGCGATTCTTGCTTTGAAAAACAAAACAAAACAAAAAAAAAAATTTAAAAAAAACACCATAATTACAACTGATAACATTTCAAATTTAAAATAATTATCGAAGAACGAGTCCAAGTCCGTTTTCAAAATTCAGCATCTTACAATAAATTTTCTTCCACTAAGCACCTGATGATGATCTCGGAGGAGTTCAAAGAACATGTCTAAGGAAAAAACTACTATTCTTTAATGAATTTCAACTTAATATATATATATATATAATGGGCAGAAATCTTTCATTTAAACATGTTTCGTTAGAAATGACAGTCAAGGAAGATCTTAATCATTTTTTTATTTAATTTTGTAGTATTTTAGTGGTTTTTTTTTTTTTGCTAGAGATTAAGAATGTAAACATGTTTAATAATTTTTGTCTTTCCAAAGCGTTTTCAGCTTCTTCACGGGCCATTTTAAGATTGTTCACAGTCCTTGAAAAATTGATAATTCTTCGCTTCGCTTGTCATGTTATTCGGTTAGATTCTTTCTTCTCTTTCTTGTTTTTTTAATTTTTTCCTTCCGTTATCTTCTGTGTTTCTCCTGATTTTTAAGGTGTTCTAGATTTTCGCTTATTTATTATCTAGTGCTGTGTTGATCATCCATTAACAAAAGATCCAACCACCCACCAACGTTTATATATCTATGAACAAAAAATATCATAGAATTCCGGAAACATAAAAATACTCAACCAAAACAAAAATAAATGCAAATCACTACTAGAAAATAGCTGTTATTCAAAAAATTAGAAGACACAAAATTTAAATAAATAAAAATGACCAAAAAATTAAATAAATAAAATAACAACACAAAAGAAAAAGTAAGTTTCACCCCACCCTACAATAATGCAATAAAAACAAAAATAGAAAATTTTCTTCAAAATAATTGAAAAACATTTTCTCGGACACAGCAAACTATCAAAAGACATGAATAGAAACACAGTCAAAATTAATTACAGCGAAACGGACAGCACGAAAATAATAAAAACAAAATTTAAAAATGCTCAACAAAACCAATAACAACTACAAAACAACAAAAAACAACACCAATAAATGCAATTGGCGAAATAAAATCAACTTTTCACTTAGCAAACAATGACTAACTGATAATATAGAATATAATGCTACCGTAACAAAAAATATTAACACAGAAAAGAAAATTACATAGGAGCAACAGAAGCAACATTTACAGAAAGAAAACCTAATTCAAAACAGAAAGAGAGATAATCAACATCATATTATCAAAATATATAATAAGACAAAAAAATAAAGTGCAAAAATTAAATAGGAAATCATAAAAAAGCGGCCACACAGAAATTGCAGACTGTTTAGAGGAAAAGTTCGCAATAATCGCTATTCAAACCAAAGCAAACTACTAAATGAGAAAAATGAAATAATGCGGAGATGCAGAAACTCAAATAAATACTTATTTTGCCACTTAAATAATGATACAAAAAATAAACAAATATGATATAAATCGAAATTCCATTACAAACTTCTAACACATTGCCCGAAAACCAATTAGAGAATAAGAACTACCACATTTTCAATCACAAATACCTAATTTTCACCACCAAAACCTGCTAACAAAAACAGATGAAAGATTAAAACATGCACCTTTTGCAATATAAAAGCCCTACCAATACCAAAACAGAAATCAATTAAAAAAGAATTAATGCAATGCAAATGGTGAACAATTATCCAATTTACCCCGCCATTGCCGCTAGCAAAAAAACAAACATAAAACTAACACATACACTTAACACAATATAAAAACCAACCAGCGGTTAGACCCATGGAAAAGCAAAAAAAAAACAAACACATACGCACAAACATTCAAGCGTACACAAACAAATATGTATAAATAGCTTTTCCTCTTTTCCAATCTTTTCACTCTTTTATTTAATTTAATTTTTTTTTTGTCAATTGGAGTAGATAGACTAAACTATCGCCCAGTTCACACTCCACCCACGTCTATTGAACAGGTGAAGAGGCCCATCCCTTGTTTCCTGTTTAGGATGTGGTTTCCTTTTTTTCTCTTTTCCAATATTTTCACTCTTACGTAGCCCCTGCGAAATCAACCAATCTATCACAAAATTTAATTTAACAAAGTTAACACCTACAACTATGAGGTTATGTATTTTTACACCCTTTTACTTGGAAACCAATAAAATGTAAACACAAAATTCTACTCTAACAGCTACTCTTCTCGCAATCCCGCCTGTGGACTTCCCTTCCATTTACTTGCTTTCCCGACAGCTACAATCTCCAATGATTTAAATGTAGTCAATTGTCATCTCCTATCACACTAATCTGAATCCTCTCTCTCATGCTCCTTTCTCCGTCCACTCAGCTCTCATTAGTATTCTCATTCTTTTATGACCCACTTCCTGACACCCCCTATAACCTGTCATTCTTTCTCATAATTCCTATATAACCCCCTGCAAAACGGTGGCAGTCAAATGCTATGCTTGGGACGATATGATTATAAAAAATATGTGCGAATGTATGTGCACACGTACGTAATGAACTCAAACACGCAAAAACGCAGTCAGACGTGTTCGCATGGACACGCGAACACGCATATAGACTTAGAATTATGAACACACACATGCGCATACACACGAAATTAATCAACCGCTTAACAAGTTAAATAGGAATTCTCGCGCCCAATTTAAGCCACTCGATTACGTATAGAATTATAATAACTACTAAAATTATTATATTGATAATTCAGTTTTATTATGTACAGAACTAGAAAAGCGCTTAAATTTTATCAACCCATGTTCTCAAATTGTTGTTTATTCCAATTAACACAGCTTTGAGGTTTACTCCCAACCTACGTCTCCAGAAACGGTTTTGCACAAGTCTCTTTGTACATTATTTTCTTAAAATGTATCTCGTATTTAATTTTTAAAATCCATTAAAGTAAAGTGGTCAAAGCACCAGAAAATAATAAGTTAACGAAGAACTAGCACTCTGAAAATCAACAGAAAATAAGCAAACTATAACGGTAGAAAGATGAAAATGAAAAACAAGAAAGAGAAGAAAAAAGATAAACAGATAACAATGCATTCATTAAGGGAAAATAATTACACAGACTTACAGACAAATTTAACAAATAACACCGGTTCCACAACAGTATATAAACACACAAATACTGAAAAATATCAGCTGAAAAATTAGACAAACTCTGGTGTGTGAGCGCATTAATATGTATTTGTTATATGGTATCTGACCTCATGCGAAATTTTGCACAGAAGTGCATTTTATGAACTAGCAAAAATGTAAGCTTGATGACAAAAGAAAATAAATTTTGTTCTGAAAATAAATATTGTTTTGAAAAGTTAAGAGACAGAAATATATTTATAGTAAAATAAATATTATTGCATTGAAGAAATGTAATTGAGTTTTGTGATTTGATAACCGGCGTAGTCATGTCAGAAAATGTAAACCTCGAAATTGTTTTATAAAAAATGTGCCAGAAACATGACGTGTGAAAAACAGGATTCGGGATATATAGATGAGAGAACAGTTGAGTTAGAAGTATTCGGTTATTAGTTCAGATTGTAAGTCAGACCGAGTAAGACATAAAGAGAGACAACGGAGCAGCGCGGTCACTTGGCCTCTGCCTCGATTCGTGTCTGCTGACTCTACGACCCGATTATCCTCCTACTCCACAGGCGACGTCATCAAGAAATTAATCAAAGATATGTTGTATACGTTTATTTATATATTCGTCGTATCACAGTCATCATTCTATCAGCGAGAATATCGTCAAAGTTGCGAGTTTAGGTTTTAAATTTACTCATCGTCATAGTGGGTATACAAGACGTTTACGAAACTTCAAATCTGCATGACGGAAGTCACGACGATCAGTTAAGTGATATTTTTTCCATATTAATCCATTTTTTATTTCCATCTTTGAAATCGATAACTTGATCATTACAAGCCAGCTTGCCTTACATGTCTTTTTAAACTAGAGAAAGTCAGTAGTTTTTTCTTCAAACAATTTTCCAGCTCAACACTATTATAGTGAAAACTTTTGTTTGTAAATTTAAAACAATGTATGATTGAAGATCCATTATATATATACATATATATATATATAAATAAAAAATGCTGCCTAAATACACACACACACACACACACACACACACACACACACACATATATATATATATATATATATGTATACGAAATAAAAAAAAATGCTGCCTAAAAACACAAACACACACACACACATGCATATATATATATATATATATATATATATATATATATATATATATATATATGCGTGTGTGTGAGTATTTAGGCAGAATTTTTTCATTGATGCATGTTTCATTAAATAATACAGACAAGTTTTGACTATTTATTTTATGTCAATTTTTTCTCATATTGTCTGATAAGCTTAATAGCATTATCATTAAATGAAGAAAGAAAATATTGATACATTTTTTTTTATAATTCGGTCTAAGCTTTCGGCTTACATAAGCCATTTTCAAAGATACCAATTACATTATAGTATAACAATTCACGGACAAAGAATAATGACAGTCTGGTTTTGTTTACATGGAAGCTTTCCAAGCAACGACAAACTCAGGCATACAAGACGCTGGAAGCGAACATCACACCACTGCTTATGACGTCACACATGACCACGCGAGAATGAAAACAGGAAATATTAAGTATGGGAGATCATTGGAATAAACTGATGGCTTCTATTATTAATTATAGGTATTTAAAAATTTTGGTCGAGATTTTATAGATTAATTTGTTCGGGTTAGGTTTTAACAGTTTTATGTATATAGCTTCAAGAATTTTTAGTTTTTGTTTATTGTTTTCATGCCTAAGTATAATTGTGTTTTCAATGGGGGTATTTGTGTTTATGTGACCAGGCATGTTGTTTTAGAGAGAGGGTGAGGGACTTTTATGATACAATATATTATGTATTAAAGGGCTCATTATTAGGAATAGAGTGAATGTATAAAAGTGGACACTAATGTCAACACCCAGAATTGACGGTATGTTTCTGCATTTAGCAAGAAACAGATTTTAACCAATGTTTAGCATGAATCAGAATGACTGTCGCTTCAGGCTGTTCACTTCAATGTCCAATTCTGTGCTCCCGCTAGTCGATATAGCACTATAAGGATTAGCAGAGTTCATAATACAGTAACTACTTACGGCTTTACGCTGCGTTATTTGGTTAATGAATTAAACGCAGTTCTTTTCGGCTATTAAATTGAACGGTTCCAGTTACTGACGTTTTTTTACATCCTGTGATTAACCTCTTATTAAAGATGCCGACCTCTGTCGTACACCGACAGAACAGAGGAAAGATATTCATCTGATGACAAATCAGTAGGATTTTGATACCGCCTTAAAGCAAATGGTTAATCTAGATGCACTAAAGAGCTGTAATACAGCAAAACAGGCTTGTCTGAAGATGATTATATATATATATATATTAAAAAGTGTGAGAAGCCGTGAACGTTTTCTTTAAAGTGTATATCTATTGTTTTTGTTATTTAGTGTCCATAAGAGTATTTGTGGCGCTACACGTGTTTCAAGTTCAAAATTGTCTCTCTTTAGACGAATAAATCTGTGAATTTTTGTATCCAGTTCCTTTTGTTTCTGATCGCGAAGTTGTTGTTTTATAAATAAGTAATTAGAAAAAATACGAAAATAAATAAAATCAGTAAAATAAAATAAAATATGATAAAATAAAATAAATGTTGGTACGCTGAATGGTCTGTTTTTCCCACATCAGCATGTGTATTAATGGATAAACAGATAAATAAAAAACATATGAATGAATCAAGTGTTTATCCCAATTTGAAGTGGTTTTGGTCTGGGGTAACCATTTTAGTATGTTAAAATTATGTTCTAGTCGCCTTAACTTATCTTATTATCGGTCATTTGGTTGTTCTTTATTGCTTTGATGTGTGTGTGTGTGTTTGTGTGTGTCTGTGTGTGTGAGGTTTTTTTTTTATTTATTTCGTCTTTATGTTTTAGAATTGTTTTATGGGTCATCTGGTTCTTTGTTATTTTGTGGGGTTATCTTTTGTATTTGGTGTGTGTGTATGTATGTGGGTTGTGTATATATGTGGATGTATGTGTGTTTCTCTGTGTTTTTCATGTTGTTTTGTTGAGTGAAGGCTTGTATTTTTTATGAATCTTTCTTCCTGCATTATTAATATTTCATAATCTGTGTTTTTATATAAGGGTATAACACTGAATTTGCCATCACTACATTCATGCAAATGTTGAGAAACATATATTTTCCTGTTACGTGATAGAATTATATTGCTTCTATGAAGAGAAATTCTATTGTTCAAACATTGTGTCGCTCCTACGTATATCTTTGCGCATTTGTCGCATTTTAGAGCGTAAAGTACATTTTTCGAGTTGCAGCTCAGATCCGATTTTATTTCGAATGTAGTTGCGTTTTCAAACTGGAGGTGTTTTCCTTCTATTATTATGTTGCATACTCCACATCTTTTTTGTTGCAGTCTGTGAATCCCTGTGTTGTGTGTTGTTGTTCGAATTTCGATGAGGTTAAGATGTCTTTTAATTTTTGGGGGCTGGCGTTTGCTGTTAATTATTTTGGTTGTGCTTAAGAATTTTTTTTTATTTTTTAATTATTACACACTACACAATATACTTCAACACCTGCACCCCAAAATCAAGTTCACGCTAGAATATAGTTATAAAGAATTACCATTTCTAGGCGTACTCATAAAAAATGAACACAACCACATCATCACATATAAACACTTGGTTCATTCATCTGTTTATTTATCTGTTTATCCATTTATACAAGTGCTGATGTGAGAAAACACAGACTATTCAACGAACCAACATTTGATTTATTTTATCTTATTTTATTTATTTTCCCATTTTTTCTACTTACTTATTTATAAAACAACAACTTCGCGATCAGAAACAAAAGGAACTGGATACGAAAAGCCACAAATATATTCGCCTGAAGAGAGTCAATTTTAGACTCGAAACACGTGTAGCGTCACAAATACCATTATGGACAGTTAATGTATCATAACATGTATAATAACAAAAACAATAAATATACACTTTAAGGGAAACGTTCACGGCTTCTCACACATTTTATTCTACACCAATTTCTCTCGTTGGAACAATCCTATTTCTTTTTCCAATATATATATATATATATATATATATATATAAGCATCTAACCTTGTGCCGTACTTAGTTATTTTTACAAAATATAATTACTATTGGAAGTTCTATTAAATATCAACAAGTTCTCTATATATTTCATATTAGAAAGCACTAGGTGTCGAAATAGTGCTTTCTATATGTTGATGTTTATTTTAGAGAAGTTATTGAAGTTCAGCTTAGGCAAAAATTCTGTGTTCCCCCCTGTGTGGATCGAATTTCTATCGCCTACGAGAAAAAATGTCTAGCCATTGCTCCACAGGTAGGCGCGCAATGTTTTTATTCCTACACTTTAAATGGAGTAAAAGTCACAAGCAAAAGAAGGAAAAGCGTTAATGAAGGAAGAAAGTTAATCTAGACACGAGGAAAGAAATAAAAACATTGAATGGAAATAGGTTGCAACGAAAAATATCTGAAAAGAGAAGGAATACAAGGAAACTAGAAAAAAAAGAGATAATAAAAATAAAATAAATGCTGAAGGAAGGAAGGAAGGAAGGAAGGAAGGAAGGAAGGAAGGAAGGAAGGAAGGAAGAAAATATAAAAGAGAAAGGTAATCCATAATATGAAGAAAGACATGCATTAAATATAAATAAGGTAATTATGAATGAATAAATAAATAATGAGAAACAAATGAAGGAACAAGAAAGAAAGAAAGAAAGAAAGAAAGAAAGAAAGAAAGAAAGAAAGATAACTGAAACTAGAAAGAAAGAAAATAAAAAATAAAGAAAAGCAGACACGGAAGAAGAAAAGCAAAGAAAGAAACAAACAAACAAGCAAAAAAGTGAAACTAAAAGGAAGAAAGGAAGGAAGGATGGAAGGAAGGATGGAAGGAAGGAAGGAAGGAAGGAAGGAAGTATAAATGTGAAAGATAAGTCATAATATGAAGAAAGCCATGCATCATATAGAAATAAAGTAATTATGAATGAATAAATAAAAAAATGAGAAACAAATGAAGGAACAAGAAAGAAAGAAAGAAAGAAAGAAAGAAAGAAAGAAAACTGAGACTAGAAAGAAAGAAAATAAAAAAGAAAGAAAAGCAGACACGGAAGAAGAAAATCAAAGAAAGAAAAAAAGAATGAAAGAAAGAAAGAAAGAAAAAAATAAAAAGAAAGAAAAACAGACAAGGCATAAGAAAAGCAAAGAAAGAAAGAAATAAAGAAAAGTGGAACTAGAAAGATATATAAGAAAAAAAGGAAAAAGTACTCAAGGAAAATATAAAAACAATGAACTTCAAAAAATAGAAAGAAAGAAAAAAAGAAAATAGATGAACGGATTATATTTGAAAACGGTAAAGAAACGCAGAAGCTAGAAAGAAAGAAAGAAAGAAAGAAAGAAAAATTGTTGCAAAATAGAAAAAAAAAAGAAAGGATAACAGAAGGAATAAATGGATAAAAAAGAAAAAGCTTAAGTGAGATAGAAACTGGAAAAAACGAAGAAATAGATAAAGAAGAAAAGAAGGACCAATTGATCACAAATGAAAAACGCAAAAGATAAGCAAAAGAACAAAGAAGGAAAGAAAGCGAGAAGGAAACAAAGAAAGAATTTTATTAATTGATTTGTTTTTTTTTTTGTTTTTTTTTATAGCTTATCAGCTTGAAAGAAAGAAGAAGTTAACAGAAATAAATTAAAGAAAAACGCACTGAAAGTAGAAAGAAAGTTTATGTTTAATTGATTTGCTTTTACGGCTTATTAACCTGGGAGAGAGAGAGAGAGAGAGAGAGAGAGAAGATAAAAGAAATAAACCTAATTGAGAGAGAGTGAAAAAGAAAAAGAGAAGTGGCAGAGTAAATGTTTGGTGGACTGTGCTTTGAAAGGGGTGATGGCAAAGAAGATTGTTATTTCACGCTGTTGATTTGCCGTTGGATAATCAATGTAAAATAATTGCGAATCACCTCGTTGACTTCATTCGGCGACCAATAAAGAAAAAAAATGGGTCATTATTAGACACTTTATTACAACGCCTCTCACCTCTTTTGTAAAAAAAGAAAATGATAGTACGCAAAGCCACAGAAAGAGCATACAATGGATTAAAACAATAAGCACGTAATTATGTGTTGACAGATTACAGCCTTGGGCCAGAAAAGAGTTGATTCATCATTAAAGGAGAGACAATAGTTATGAACACGGCGTTGAATGCGGATGCAGCTTTTGCATTGTTCTGTATGGATGAGTCGGTTGAGGGTTAGATGTGGAAGTGAAGAGTGGTTTCTTTGGCAACAAAAGTAGCAATCATTCGACAACTATGTATATATATATACATATATATATCGGTAAACACACACACACACACATAAATATATATATATATATATATATATATATATATATATATATATATATATATATATAAATGGTTAATACTAATATAAGTATATTCCACAGTTAGATATTCACTTTTAAAAAAGAGCTGAATATAAAAGTAGAGACTAGATATATGGTTCTTCTTCTTCTTCTTCTTCTTCTTCTTCATTTTATTATTATCATTATCATTATTATTATTATGCCATACTGCAACTTAATAGCTATAAATATTTCACGTTTAATACAACATCATCATGACTGATGATGGCGCATTAACACCAAGACTTTAATTACCATGAAAATTTAGGACCCTTTCGGCCAACACACTATGTTGGACGAAAGGATCCTAAAGTGTTAGTTATATTATGACGTCTGCTCTGTTTAAATCAATATATAATTATTCACCCCCCGCCAAGCAAGGCAATAAAACCGCTATAACGTTACCAAGTGTTAAAAGGCATGGGAAATTATATCAAGAAGAGAGAAGAAGATTAGAAAATGCTCATAAAAGATAAACGAAAACGATTAACACTGCATTTGAAATTTTGAAATCACAAGATGATTTGCAATCAATAAGCCAATAGAGAATTCTGTAAGCGATGTTTGTTTTAAACAATAAACTGACGGTTACAACAAGCGATTTCAACTGGAAAATGATGAGACCTTACCGCCAATCTAGCACTGCGCTTAAAATCATGAAGTTTAGGTACCATCGTGAAAAGTTCATCAGAAATCCTGAATGTAAGTATTTACAGAATATAGAATACGCAAGAGGCAGCTATATTATGGTGGTGCGAAAGTGACTGAAGCCGAGATGCCAAATCAATATTGTTAGCATACACAAATACAAAGAATATTTCTGTTTTCAGTTACACCATTGATTGGCAGTTGTAAGTTTTAAAGATTTTCTTTAATTAAATTAATCCAATCATTTATACTGTATATTAGTGATGGAGAAATCCCTAAACTCCAAGTAGAACACCGATAAGCAATGTGAACTTAATTTCTTATGTTAAAGTAATAATAATAATAATAATAATAATAATAATAATAATAATAATAATATATATATATATATATATATATAATTTGGAAAGATGTTATCTCCAACACCTAGGTTTCATCCTTATTTTCGGTTGTTTAAAAATTTACATCGCGCGTTCGAAAGAATTCCTGTTCTACGTTTGATGAGGATCTAATATTTATTGTAGATACCCCCAGGTATTTTCGATATCTAGTTTTTAAACTGAATTTTTAAAATAAAAAATTTTTTCTCAAAAATTTGATTTTAGTTTTAATTTAAAGCTAAATGATTAGATTTACTATTTCCAGTAAACAAATTACTCTAGTTTATTTCAAACACAAATTATATTGTTTGGAATATAAAAGTTTGAGATTTTGTTTCAATTTTTGAATTTTGCCCCCATTTTTGAGCAATCGACCCATTTGTAAACAAAAGTTAATTCTTGGTTTTAAAAACCTTGCAAAAATAATACATACATCTGTGACAAATCAATTTTGGAAAATTTACAAATTTTACGTTAATCTGATTTACACAAGTATTACTTATAGAGTGAAATTTAGAATAAAGCTATTTTTTAATAACAGATTTGAACTTTTTTACCAGTCCGCCGTTGTGCTGACATTTTTTTTAATCATGTCACCCCAAGCAAGGCATTCAACTGCCACTATAGCGCAGGGGTTACACAGGGCGATAGACGAGTTAGGATGTACATAGGGGGAGAGTTGGAGAGAATGGGAGGGTTAGTGTGTTAGGAGGTGTCTATTGACCTTACATTTAAACTCATGGAGGTTATAGCCGTCGGGGAAGCAAGCATGCGGAAGGGACTTTCACAGGCGGGAAGTGCGAGAAAAGAAGCTGTTGGAGAAGAAATTGCGGTTACATTTCATCGGTTTCACTGTAAAAGGGTGGAACCTAGTTGCCAATCTAGTATTTCGTGCAAACTCACATATAGGGGGCACCAGTGATTTAAGTTCATCAGAGCAGAAGCCATGATAGTATTTATAGAAGAAGCACAGGGAAGCCACGTCACGCCGGTGAGAGAGCGACTGCAGGCGGTCAGCCAAGTCGGTATCAATCACGTTACAGATTTTTCGCTGTGTTTTGTCAAGAAGCCCGAGGAGAATAGTAGGGGCACCCGACCAGATGTGGCAACAGTACTCAAAACACAGGCGGATTTGTATAAGTGCAGGATAGATTCAGGCGGAAAGAATTTCCGGGCCCTGCACAGAGAGCCAACTTTCATAGCAGCGGATTTAGCAATGGATTCGACGTAGTCATTCTACTTGAGGTCCGCTGAGAGTGTCAGACCAAGCAGACGTAGTGTTTTACTCTCTGGGAGGCATGCCTGTTCCATGCTAATGGGAGAGAGGTGCGGTCGTCTGTGGTGGTTAATTGACAGCAGCTTCGTTTTAGAAGAATTGAATTTGACGAGCCATTTCCTACCCCAATCCACCACGGATTGGAGGTCCTTTTCAAGCTCAGCTGCAAGGTTCACCTTATCATCAACACCAGATATTTGATCGAGGCGAGCGTATACAGTGGTAAAATCGGCGTACATGCCTACTTGTGATCTTATGGCATCGGGGTGATCATTGATGTAGATTAGAAAGAGCGTCGGACCTAGGATAGAGCCTTGGGGGACACCCGCGTTTGTAGGGTAGTTCTGGGAGGCATGTCCGTTTAAAACCACCTTCAGTGTGCGGTTGGAGAGGAATGGCTGGATTAAGTCCAACAAAAGTCCAGTAATGCCGTAGCTTCGCAGTTTCCGAAGAAGGCAAGCATGCCATACTCTGTCGAATGCTTTAGAGATATCCAGGGCGACAGTTCGGGCTTCACCATTCTTGTCGAGAGCCTGGTATATATACTCGGTGATGGTCGTTAGCATATCAGCACTAGACCTGGTGAAGCGGAAGCCATACTGTTTGTCCGATAGGACCCCCTGGGCCGTTAGATGCTGAACGACCTCGGCATTGATAATGTCTTCGAACACTTTGCCGAAGATCGGAAGAAGGCTGATAGGGCGGTAATTTGCGGGGTCCGAGGGTTCACCAGTGTTCTTGTATATTGGAACCACAGAAGAAAACTTCCAACAGGCAGGAAAACAGGAGGAAGTTAGGCAGAAGTTGTAGAGCTTAGAAAGGACAGAGGAGAGTTCAGGAGCACATTTCTTCAAGACTATGATTGGGATTCCGTCCCCACCACTCGCTTTGTGAGGGTCAAGTTTGGATATTATGCTAGAAATCAGCGAGGGCGTGATGTGGACGTCATTCAATTGGGCCTCAGTTCTAGATGGGAAATCGGGTGTCTGGACTCCAGACGAATCCAGACACGAATTGGTCGAGAATCTACGGGCAAAGCATTTAGCCTTGTCCGCTGAGGAGGTGAGGACCTCAAACTCGTTGATTAGTGTGGGTATTGAGGACTTACTCTTGTTGAGTATGCTTTTACAGAGGCGCCAGAAATCTTTGGCTCCGAACTTAGAAGATGCTATACGCTGCTTCATTCTGGCAGCAAACAGCATCTTAGCTTCGTTAAGTATCTTTTTACACTTATTACGAGCTGAGGCGAAAAGGCGCCTGTTTTGGTCCGACGCGTGGCTACGGTAAAGCCGGAAGAAGTGATTCCGGTGAGCAATGGCGGCCGAGCAAGCGGGCGAAAACCAGGGAGACGAATGGGATTTAAGCTGAAATTTCCTGGCAAGGCTGAAAGCATCGATGCCACCCTTAACCCAGGAGGACATGTCCGTGATTATAGATAAAGTAAAAATATATGGCGTTCACAAGTGACAAAATGAAAACAGTTCTTTTAAGATTTCATTAGTAATCGAATTTTTTTCTTTAGACTATGATATCCTTATGTTATATTATTTATTCAAGCAATTAAAAGCTTATCAAATTAAATAATATCAGAGGTTTATTTCATTTTTATTTTACTCTTCGGAGCAGATTTTCGATACAGATGCCAAATTTAAAAGAAAAATAGATGATTTATATTCCCCAATGAGTCCTGCGTCTAACTAATAAAATCATAGACCGCAAAAAAATAAAACTTATTAAAATTTTATGGATTTACGTGGAGCAGGTGTAACAGAGGTAAAGAAAAACAATGTTTATCAAGCTTTTTAAAAATAATATTTCAAAAATAATTTCATTCTTTTGTGAATGAGGACTGAAAGTTTAATTAAAATCAGACAATAATTTGATTTTTGCGAGAATTGCCAAATTAATGTGTTTGTCACCGGAAAAAAGTGGGTGATATCATCGTTACGTTTTCCATTGTGAATAGTCGTAACGTTTTGGTTACCCGCTAACTTAAATCAGAACAAGATTTGCTTCCAAAATTTCGAACCTGTTGGAAGGGATTAAAATTTTTTTTAAAATAATTAAAAATTCCTTTGATCTGTCTTCTTAATAATAATATAAATATTTTGATGGAAAAAGTTCGTTTTTATTATGTTTGGGGCCATTTCTATCCATACTCTGCTGTTTTTTTTGTTTTTTTTTAGCGATTTAGTGAAGGTACCTAAATTGTCATATAATAGAACCACTTGTGCATTACATTTCAGTAATCCTTTCTTTGTTTCTAACAAATTTTTCTTGCTACTTAATAACATGCTTAGCTTCTGGACGTCCTAGTTTGCTATCAGAATGCATCTTAGGATTTCCATGTCACATCTTCCGCCGTCTTTTAAAGTATTTCCCAGATAATTAGATTTATGTACTTATTTAATTTTGGTATTTCTTCTTTTAGGTTTCTTTTTTTTTTCCTTTTTCTTTTTTTTTACTGACAACTGTAATTAATGTCTTCTTAAAACTTGTGCTTAGTTCTTTATTCTCTATTTCTTTTATTACCATTTGTTCTAGTTTTTGTGGGTTTTTCTTCTGTGACTGCCACCAGCAGTATATCTACTACATAACTGTTATAATGCCTTCCTACGAGGAATGAACTATTCCTATGGCTATATATAAATTACCTGCTTGATATCCAGAGAGCAGCTGCCTCGGAATAACTGCGATTGTCACTGTCAGCTCTCTGCCTTCGGGCGGAGAGCACTAACCCAGTCGTGGCTCCACCGAAGGTAGAGTCATGACTGAGGAACGATAGACAGATATTTTTGGCCGGGCTCTATGGCCCGGAAGACCCACTTAAAATGACCCTGTGTCACATGTTGCCTTTAATGGGAAGGCCAACTAAATACTGCAGTCGCTTTGCAGTAACTGTCTTTATTACTGTCAGCTCTCTGCCTTCGTGCAGAGAGCATTAACCCAGTCGTGGCTCCGCCGTAGGGTAGAATCATGACTGGGGAATATCAGATATTTAGCCGGCTTATATGACTCGGAGGACCCACGTTAAAAAGGCCTTGTGCCACATTTTGCTCTAGTGGCGGGATAACTGAATACTGCTGTCTCTTGCGGTAACTGCCATTGTCACTGTTACCTCACTGCCTTCAGCCGGAGAGCAATACCCCAGTCGTGGCTCCGCCGAAAGTTAGAATCGCGACTGGGGGATATTTCTGGCCGGGCTATATGGCCCGGAGATCCCACATTAAAAAGGCATTGTGCCACATTTTGCCCTAGTGAGGGGGGGACTGAATACTGCAGTTACGAGCGGTCAAGTATAGCAGTTAGCGAGAGCAGTTGACAACAGCTACTACTCAGGCAGCGTAATAATACCTGCGGAATACTTATTTCTATATTACTTATTATTAACACTTTCTGTGAATATCTTGTTTCTTGTTATACTAATATACTATTTTGAACTTAACTTCTTGTTCTGTGTCTTACTTCCGTTAGAAACCGCTCACTACAACTTTGAGGCAAAGTTTCGCCACAACTACACAACAAACTGGCGACGAATATCCGCAACAATAACTGATGTTGTTAAGATTGTTGCTGACAATAACGCATTCTGGAAGGGATTTTAATTCCTTCACAAGTATATATTAACACGATTATCAAGCAGGTCGATATCCCATGTGGAGGCACCCTGGGTCTAGTTGATATGCAAGAAATGCGTGCCACGCTTTGATGTATATTTCTCTTTCCTTTTTTTTTTTTCAAACTTCAAAAGCAGTAAGTCATCCTCTAAAATGATGATTCACTTTCACGTTGCTTTAACGACTGAGCCATAACATTCGTACTGATATCAGTCTATGCTGAATCAGACTTTTCAGCCTGTCTCGCAGCTGTAAACACTTTTTAACAAAATTGTATCTACTTGTCTTAAAATATGTACCAACACACCCATTTCATGTGTAGATACGGAAAGCATTCGCGACAAGATCCACTCGAGATAGAGTTGTTAAAATAAGATAAAATAAATGAAGACAAAATAAATATATAAGTAAGAGAAGATGTTAATTTTTAATGTCTTGTCGTTGACTGCGTGTAATTGAGCCAACAAAAGCTTTTCTTTGTTTTTGTTTTTATTGTTTGTTTATTAAGAATGTTTACCAGTTTTTTTAAGCTTCTTCTATGTGTTGTATTTCTTCAAGACGTAGACGATCAGTTTCCTTTCGTTTTTAGATCTTAGATTTTTTTTTTTTGTTATCTCGCCTAACCCTTGCTTATCTATCAAGCTCCTTAGGTGGGTTATACTTTGCTTCTCTCTGTTTCTCTTTCTTTCAATCTATCCTGTGAGTATCAAATTTTTCTTACTATCTTTCCTCGTTTTGTGCGCTAGGCATATCAATTGCTTCTTTATGATGTTAAGTATAAGCGTCTTTTTTTTTTTCACATTATTTTCCATATCTTCATCGTTGCTTATTTTTTTAAGAAAATGAAGAAAAATGTTTACATTATTCAGTTAGATTAGGGCAGAATAATTTCTGGCTCTTGTGAAAGCATTTGCAAATATGTATGTGAGGTCACACCTCCTAATCATACGTGGCTTATATCTGGAATAAACTAACGAAGAAACTGATTTTTTGGTATTATGAATGAAGAATACAACATCAAAAAACGGTAATTTTCCAAGTATATATAATGTAAATATTTTACCGACATGTTTCTTTTTATCAATACGCCCCAAACAAAGCGATAATGCCAATAAAAGTGACGTAGAATAAAAGACTTTCGAAGTATTCTGTTGTGGATCCCGGGAATGGGGTCCGCACAAATAAATGAACAATGACCAGTAATTGAGATAAAAAATAAGTGTATTGATGTAAGGATACAGACTTGAATGAAGATTAGTAGCCCAGGAATAGGGTTAGCAAAAAGTATATGTACAAGTCTCTGAAGGTGAAGCCGTAGTATATGGAGTATGTCCGCGTCAGAAGCTGACAGGTACGGCGTAATAATCTTCTCGATGAGTGGAGCACAAAGCTACTATGATCTAATGTGTACTGACTGCTAATCTAACTCTGGACTCTCGTATTATCCGGTTAACTTTCTGTGAAACGCGGTATTCAGAATTTATTTACCCCTCCCCCACTAGAGCAAAATGTGCTACAATGCTTTTTTAACGTGGGTCCTCCGGGCCAGATAGACCAGCCAAAAATATCTGTCTAATTTTGCCCAGTCACGGAGCCACGACTAGGTTAATAATCTCTGCCCGGAGGCAGAAAGATTGACAGTGTCAAAGAAACTAACGCGAGAAAATGCGGAATTCTGGTATTTATTTGCCCTCTCACTAGGGTAAAATGCGGCACAAGGCCTTTTAAATGTAGATATTCCGGGCCATATAGACCAGTAAAAAATTTCTGTCTAATTTTGCCAAGTCGTGACTCTAATTTTCGGCGGAGCCACGACTGGGTTAATGTTCTCTGCCTGAAGGCAGAAAGCTGACAGTTTCAGTGGAACTACCGCGAGAAACGCGGAATGTTCTCTTCTCGCTTCTATGGCAGTAGTATAAGTATACTCTGGACGAGTCCATCTTTCGAAACAGGGAGAACCCCACAACAGATACTGAAAACACAATCTTAAAAGGAATAACTTCTACATCCGCTCAAAAGAGCGAGGCGGAATAAAGAACCGGACGATAAGTGACGTTATCTACGCCTTTTTTATATATAAAAATCATTCCCATCACCAGTGATTAACCATAAACTGACGAAGAATAACTAATAGTACTGAAACATGATAGCTTTTGTGTAGCGATTGAAAATATTTTTTTATTATAACTTCTTATAAAAATATTACAATGATAATATTCCTCTACATTTTATTGGGTACTTTTAAAAAGTAAATGCGACGAACTGTGAATTGTTACTCCATTTGTTTCTTACACTTATCGGCTTGAAAAGAGAAATCGGAGAACCGAGTTCGAATTCCAAGTTAAATTAGTTGCATTCACTTACACGCAAATACCACTGGGAAAGGTATTAATCCGTCCCTTCTCTCCAGCTATGGGTCAAATAGCCGAACAGATTTGGTTCTATAGCCTTCGTTGGCAATCAGTCTACCGCAGAAATCACTGGCAACCTACTGCGGGAATATCTTCTGCCCAGTCAGGTACGTCTCGTTAGAAACCTGACCGTCTAAGCGTCTTTCTCGTATGGCACTTAACTGACTTACTAATATATATATATATATATATATATATATATATATATATATATATATAATGGACTCTCCCGTCGATTTCGACGTATGAGCGTCTAACACAGTTAGACAACCACAGAACGAATTGTTTAAAGTGGTGAAGGCTTGTGTAGCACCAACCACACTTTTTGGAACAATCGGTGCAGACGTCTAACATTAACTGATGGCGAGGAAAAATCTCGAAACATAGAAATTTCAGTATAGCAATGTAAACTATATTAATTTTAAATAAAAAAAAACCCAAAAAACTTAATTATACTATCCTATACAATATTTTGTTTCATTAAGTACTTTTTTTTAAAATAGTAAATGCCGGAGAACTCTAAATTGTAAAACTGTTCGTTCTCTGCACCTGGATTAATATATATATATATATATATATATATATATATATATATATATATATATATATTAATTACGATGGCTATTTTTTGGCATTTTATATTTTTAATTTCACGCATGCGTGTTGTTTGTTTTTGTTTCGTTTGCTACACGGTAAAGTAATGTCAGTTGGGTATCGTCTGAGCAAAAAAAGAACGCTATGACGAAGTACATTGAGCTAGAAATTTCGAAACTTTATACTGTATTTCTTGGCGAACGATACAATACGAAAATTTGAGTGTCAATCTGAAGACAATGCAGAATGTTTTGAAAAGGTTTGATAAGTCGAATGGTGTTTTTGAAGGTGCCTGGATTAATCACTAATGACGGTGACGTTAGGCCTTCTTTCATCTTCTCACAAGGCTTCAGATTTAACACGAAGGTCTACATCGAGTGCCTGGAGATATGGAGTGCTGAACTGCATCAAGACGGTGGCGGATGGAAGACGCTTCATTTGGCAACAGGACTTTGCACACAAGCAAGCGAACCCAGTCATGACTAGCAGACATTTTCTGCGACCACATCATACTTTACCTTGGGTCACCTTGATTATTATGCCCATGGAGCTGCTGATCAAGACCAATGATATTTATTGTAACACCAAAGATCAACAAATGGCAAGAATTATGGCAGCATTCTATAGTTTAAACTAGGAGACCATATAGAAGAATTGCAGAAAATTTATTTTTTCTAAAAAAAAAAAAAATGTCTTTTACTCGTTCAGTATTTAAATAACCATTTTAATCTAAATGATTTTGTTAGACTTAGAATTTACAATTCGTAATAAAATAAAGTAAACTAAAGTGAATCTAACAGTAGATCAAATATTAATGTTAAGTATTTTTTTAATCATATCGTCCCAAACAAGGCATTTTACTGCCACAGTTTTGCAGGGGGTTACATAGAAGGAAAGTTATGAGAAAGAGTGAGAAGTAATACGGGGTGTCAGGAAGTGGGTAAGAGAAGGATGAGAATACTGATGAGAGTGGAGTGGGCGGAGAAAGACCATGGCAGAGAGAGAGAGAGAGAGAGAGAGAGAGAGAGAGAGAGAGGATGCAGGTTAAAGAGATAGAAGATAACGACTTTGCATTTAAATCTTCGGAGATTGTTGTTAAAGTCATTTCTTATATTCTTCAAATTAGAAATTATTTTATTTTGATTAATCAACTCTGATTATATAACAATGCCTCCTTGATTAAAATATTCAGCAAAAGTGTACCTATTCAATATTCAAATGTGTACCTATTCAAAGGATGTGCGTTGTAGTGCATTGGATATCGGCTCGGAACGAGAAATCAGGAAGCAGAGTTCGAATTCCAGCTGAATTCATTGCATTCACTTACGCGCAAGTACTCTTGGGAAAGGTATTAATCCGTCTATTCCTTCCAGTTATGGGTTAAATAACAGGACAGATTGGGTTCTATAGCCTTGGTCGGCAACCAGTCTACCGCAGAAAGCAATGGCAACCTACTGCGGGATAATCTTCTGCCCAGTCAGTCATGTCTCGAAAGAGACATGATCGCACAAGCGTGTATCAAGTATGGCACTTAACTGACTGACTGACCAATTGAATATTCAACATATTTAAATCATTTACGAGTACCTGAGAACGTTTTTACTCTCGGCCTCATCGCATTCTAACTAATAGGGTGCTTGCCCGATCACTACAATCTTACCCAGTTCAAGTCAAGGGTTAACCGTTATCTTCCTCACATTTACACATAAGCTGTGCATCTTACTCTGTAACCTCTGACTCTAAAAAAAATGAATGATAGAAAAAAAGTAATGTTGTTTAATGGATGGTTATCTAAAACGTACGCACGATAAGAAATGGAAGAGAGCACAAAATACAAACTACTTGTGTCAGGTTATAAAATTAGACTAAACTCATGAAAATGAAATAAAACTATATATAATGACAGGATTGAAAGCAGTTAGCAAAAAATAGAGACATAATTAAAAGCACCTTGCCAATATGCTTAAAAAGCAAGTGGATGTAAAATGCCAGTCATTACGATAAAAAAACAAAAAGAAGCAAGATTTGAAATAACACAAAGACAAATGAAAAGAAATAATGCCAATTATAAGAAGAGAAAATATCAGATTAAGACACATCATAGTAAAGTAAATGATATAAGGAGCTGGGCGCTGCACATAGGTAGAAAGAAAGTATAATATGAGCGACCCTGAGATTGTTTGAATCTGTTACAATAGATAACAAATGCAGTTGTAAGGCATGAAATGATAATGAAAAAAATGAATAAAAATGTTTAAAAAATCTGAAGATATATATATATATATATATATATAAACTTATTTATAAATGGAACTTTCTCTGTGTGAGTGTGTGTGTCTGTTACCTATAGACTTCGAAACGTCTGAACCGATTTTATTGAAAATTTACACAGTTGTACTATAAGCGTCTGTGAGTGTTCTCAGCTAGGTTTTGTGTCAAGGTACCTCCGATAAATATCTAAAATCGATAATCGAAAAAATCGGGTTATAGAAGGAGTTGTCCGATTTTAATCAAATTTGATACACTCATTGACAAAGACATAAGAAACGATATTCAGAAGTTTCAAGGTTGCAGTTCTTACAATAGTGCAGAAAATCGATTATATATATATATATATATATATATATATATATATATAAGGCAAGATGTTTGTGTGTGTGTGTGTGTGTGTCTGTTTATCTGCCTCTATGTCTGTATTTTTTCAGCCCTTTTATTTTAGTTTTCGCTTCGATGTCTGGCTCTATGTATGTATAATAGTAGTTCTTAGTCTCAGCCATGATACCATTTACTCAGAGGATTTATTTAGCTTTCCAAATTCAGTTTACGACGAAAAAAACTTATTTGATATCGATACCAGGAATCAAAATTTGACTTACATCCATTCATTTTTCTTCCAGTCTACGGTTTCACTTTAACTGGAAACAACTATTGCTTTTCAGTCTTTCGTGCCAACGTCCAAAGAGTCTGAGCTCCAGGACCATGGATTAGTTTTAAAGCTTTCATTACGCCCGAGCAACGCCGGGCTATACTGCTAGTATATATGTATATATATATATATATATATATATATATATATATATATATATTGCACATAAAATTGAAAGAACACGTACATTTAAAACACACTGTTTAAGCATTTACTTTTATAATGAGTGCTCGATACAGTGTAGAGCTTAATATTGTAATTTAGTTATTACAATGGTTTATAAAAGCATAATATCACTACACAAAAATTTTCATGATTCAGAGAAACACTCTTTAAGTGATATGTTAAAATCAATTGTGAAAATTATTAATTTTTAAAATATAAGATGAATTACTGGTTATTTAGAAATTTAGGGAGTGGTAGTTGGAGAAAAGTGTTTAGGTGTGTCAATATTGTTCAATCAAAATTAATAATCATGTAACCATGGAGATTTAATATTTAGGTTATGAAAAAGGAAATGATGGCTTGGATCTAGACATGTCATATTTTAATTTTGTCTGGATAAGACTTATAATGGAACGTTAATTTTTTTTAAATGAGTAGACAATAATTTTTAAAAGAAGGTTGAATTTTATGGTTTTTGATTTAATAATATATTTTTTAAACTATTATATATGAGTAAAGCGACTGGAAAGTTTAGGTCAGAATTAGGATTAAATAATTATGGTTTATTTAGTTATATTGTATTAAAAACGACAATTACGTAGAGTGTGGGACATTTATTCTATTAAAATAATTTTAATTTTTTTTATTATGTTAGAATATAAGTTATAATTGAAACATTGTAATTAATAAAATTTTAAAGAAAATTATTTTGTTTGAGTAAGGCACATAGTGGGACCACATCCTACTTAAATAGGTAAATAATTTTTGACTGAAAGTTCTATTTTTAAAAATTACTTCATGAGTAAGTGGTTTTAAGTGTTTAAGTTATAATCATGATTAAATAATTATATATATATATATATATATATATATATATGGTGTATCAAAAATATTTTTACAAAATTTGGGGCGGATTCCTTACACGAAAACGAGGATAACAGTCCCTATAAACATATGCACGCAAATCATTTGTTTTTAAGTTATTAATTTTAAAATTCACAATAGACGCTTTGGGAGATCATGTCTCGAAAGAGATATGACTGACTAGGCAGAAGATTATCCCGCAGAAATTGCCATTGCTTTCTATGGTAGACTGGTTGCCAGCCAAGGCCTATAGAATCCAGTCTGTTCTATTATTTAACCCATAACTGGAGGGAATTTGTGCATAAGTGAAAGCATGGAATTCAACTGGAATTCGAACTTGGTTACCCGATTTGCCGTTCCTAGTCGATATCCACTGCACAACGCACATCCGTACAATTCAAGATACGATCCCCAAAATACTTTTACAAGCCTTGTGCATGGGTTCCTGACACCAAAACAACATTAAATGTCCGTAAAAAACTTATGTCGATATAGTTGTACCTTAAAACAAAAACTGCTTGTTTTTTCACACGCATGCATCCGTCGGATCTTTGACTATATATTAGTCATCCAAATACAAGCCTATTTCGCTTTATCAAAGCTCATCAGTTTATCAAAGCTCATCAACTTGCTTCTGGATATATGCATATATATCATGAATATTATTATAATTATTACATTATAACATGCAAAATCTACTACAAAGTTGTATATTTTGTTCCGACATTAAATGAACAATGTCTCATCAGATAGCCAACAATGAAGTTAATAAATGCATTTATTTAATTTTTTATGTTCTGAAAGCAACACTTCACATGAAATTTTGGGAAAATTTTCCGTGCAAGTCAAAAGAATTTTATAAAGAAAAAACAAGAAAGCAAGAGGGAGGAAAAGAGAAGAAAATAAGATACGGGAAAAAATAAGAAAGGGAAAGAGGAAATATACAGAAGCAACAGAAAGTAAAGAGAAAAACAAGTGAGAAGATGTTGAGAAAGGAAACCCAGTGAAAACAGCTGAGAAGCAGGATTCAAAATTAGAACGAATATGGGGTGCAGACAGATATTAATACATAGTTACAATGTTGCAACTCGGATCTGTTGGCCATCCTTATCACCACTTAAACTGGAGATAAATATTCCGGATACAATTGCATATCCCACAAATAATCATATATATATATATATATATATATATATATATATATATCTGTGTGTGTGTGTGTGTGTGTGTGTGTGTGTGTGTGTATAGATGTCCAGTCCGTAAACGGTGAAGATAGTCCAACAAGATCAACTTAATATAAAATATTAAGTGTTATATCTATATAGAGAGCTCAGTGGATGTTATCTAGAGCAATATGATATATTTAAAGGAAAAATCAACAAGTCATTTCAATTAATTATAAATTATAATTCATTTCTATGAGCTTATTTAGCTCATTTCATCAGACTTTACAATATTCCTTCCATTTGGTACAAAAAAAAAACTTGCCGCAATAAGCATTTTCTTATCTGAAAAAAAAAAAAATTAAAAATAAAAATAAGAAGAAGGAAAAGAGAAAGTCAGGACTCAGGCATTGGCGTCACATCTGTCTGGGATTGCCCAGGCCGTCGTGAAGATTACGGAAATTAACGAAGATTAACGAAACTTGGTTATAAACAACCGACAATATAAAATGATTTGTTTGAAGATTATTTTTGATTTGATCGATACTCGTATGTAAGTAGATATTCTGTTTATAATCAAACAGTATTACATATTAATTTCTACAGGCTTGGTTATTTATAATAAATTTGTGTTACGAAAATGTGTGTCATTCGGCAGGATTCGACCCTGCGATCCCTATCCACATAGGGGAAAAACACTATGTGATCTGGCGTGTATTAGGCCTCTCGACCACGAATGTCGATCAGCCTATACGAAGTCAAATTAAGCCTATAACACAATTTTCGAATGATTATTATAATGGTCATTACTGAATGAACGATGCGTAAATAGAGGCGAGTAGCTCCTGTCCTTAAAATCCACTATTCCTCCATAGTGCTCAATCGGCAAGCAAGGGCGTAAATAATCATCAGTATATATATATATATATGTATATATATATATATATATATGTGTGTGTGTGTGTGTGTGTGTGTGTGTGTGTGTGTGTGTGTGTGTGTGTGTGAATCAGTGAATGCAATTATTCACTTATCGTACACTGAATTTCATTATATGAAATTTCATGATATTTAATTGTAAATTTGGATATTATTTGATTTTTTTATCTATATTTTACAATCCAGTTTTACAGTTTTATAGACAAGGTTACAAAGTTCAAATAAAATATGTTTTGCAATTTACAGTGGATATTCTTGAATAAAATACAATTTTATAATTAAATTATATCAAGTTTTATAATCTTAATTAAGATGCAATTTTATATTTTTTAAATGCAATCAATTTTTTTAATTTATAATAAATTTCACTATTACATTTTAAAACATAAACCAATTTTCAATACTCCGGAGATTTATAGTTAAAGAGAGAAGAGACAGATTAATACATTACCCAAAGTTATCTGCACGTAAGTGAATGCAATGAATTCGACTGGAATTCGAACTCGATTGCTCGTTCCGAACGGATAGATACTAAACGACAACAAATTTAATAACACCGTGATACTAAAATTTGGCTTTTTTCAAAAGAAGTAAGATATCTGTTCTTCTGTATGGAAGTGAATGCTGAGCGATCTCATGAAAGATGAAGAAAATGCTTGAGGCAGTAGAAATGTGGTTTTACAGAAGGATGCTGAGGATACCATGGACTGAGCAGGTGTTCAACGATGAAGTGTTGTAAAGGTTGCAAACGAAAAGAAAACTGATAATAAATATCAGAAAGAGACAAATGAGGTTCCTGGGACACGTAATAAGGAAAGAGAGACTGGAGAACTTAACACTCACAGTTCGGATAAATGGAAGAAGAGACAGGAGAAAACAGAAGAAGCGTACTTGTTAGGTCTCAGCAAATGGAAGAGCTTGGAAGAGGTACCAAGATAAAAAAAAATTACTGAGATCGATAAGAGACAGAGCCAAGTGAAAGTCCGTGATCGCCAACGTCTTGAAGGGACACGGTACATGAAAAAGAAGAAGCTAATAGTGACTTTTCAAGCTTTTATTGAAGAACCATATGTCAGTTTTGGAACAGTCAGTCAGTTAAAATACACGCTTGGGCGATCATGTCTCGAAAGAGACATGACTCACTGGGCAGAAGATTATCCCGCAGTAGGTTGCCATTGCTTGCTGCGGTAGACTGGTTGCCGACCAAGGCTATAGAACCCAATCTGTCCTGTTATTTAACCTATAACTGGAAGGAATAGACGGATTAATACCTTTACCTAAGGGTATTTGCGCGTAAGTGAATGCAATGAATTCAGCTGGAATTCAAACTCGGCTCACCGATTTCTCGTTCCGAGCCGATACCCAATGTACTACAGTTCAGTTATGAATAAGGAGAGTTGAAATACATTCATACAATATTTCACTGTTGTAGGATCAGTTCTTTATAAATAACCTACGAACTTTTCAGCGCACATTCGGAATGAAGCAGCCTTGTACAGAACCAAAAACACATCTTGGAAGCGCCGAATACTGTAAAAACTGGTGTACACATTGTACCACGGTTTTCCCAATTGAATCTACTGAGATTTTTAATTCTGTTCTCTCCTTCACCAAGAGAAATTTTATTGAGAGCTAAAAAAGGCAAGAAAATTGTCGAGTGCCATAGTCGCTAAAGACATGAATGAACAAGGCTCGAATTAAAAAGACTTCTCTTATTGCAGGGTAGCATATAACATATGCTGAATCATTCATTTTATTACAGCATATGTTCAGTCAATCAGTTAAGTACCATACGTGATAGACGCTTGGACGACCGTGTCTCGAAAGAGACATGGCTGACTGGGCAGAAGATTATCCCGCAATAGGTCCCATTACTTTCTGCAGTAGACTGGTTACCAGCCAAGGCTATAGAACGCAATCTGTCCTGTTACTTAATCCATAACTAGAGAGGAAGGGATGGTTAATACTTTTCCCAAAGGTATTTGTGCGTAAGTGAATGCAAGGAATTCAACTTGAATTCGAACTCGGCGCTCCGATTTCTCTTTCAGAGTCGATATCCACTGCAACACAACGCACATCCGTACAACATATGTTACTTTGCGTAATTCTTCTCCTTACTTAGTGATATCAGACAAGGCGGTTCTATTAATTCGTGTCCAATGCTACCCAATGCAGAAAATAATACTCAATTTTCTAAATACTAAATATACAGTTATTAATGCTTTGTTAGTAAGTCTTATGTCTACTAAATTACAGAAGAAAAAGTATGTCTGATGTCAATGTACAAAATAGTTTGTCCAAAGATTTAAAAACAGGGATTTTTAAGATATATATATGAATTTATAATGTATCCTATCATATGTAATTATTGCCACAAAGAATCCATAGAAGCAACCTCAAAGAATTTAAATAAAAAAGGAGATATATTTTACAAAACCAATCTCTCAGAATAATAGTTACTCATCTTAAGAAGTTTGGCCATAATCTTGATAAAAAACGCTATTTTTTTTAATCATCTCACCCCAAGCAAGGCATCCCACTGCCACTAGTGCGCATGGGGCTACATAGGGGAAGGTAAAGAGAAGGAGTGGTTAGACATAGGGAATGTCAGGAGGAAGGTGACAGATGAGTAAGGATAGCGAGGATGAGGGTTGGGCAGATGGGAAGAGTGTTTGATAGAATGGGAGCAGGTTAGTGTGTTAGGAGGTGTCTATTGACATTACATTTAAACTCCTGGAGATTGTAGCCGTCGGGGAAGCAATCGTGTGGAAGAGAATTTCACAGTCGGGAAGTGCGAGGAAAGAAACTGTTGGAGTAGAAGTTACGGCTGCATTTTATCGTTTTCACTGTAAAAGGGTGGGATCTAGTTGCTAATCTAGTATCTCGTTCAAATTCATATTTAGGTGGCACTAGTGATCTAAGTTCATCGGAGCAGAAGCCGTGGAAGTATTTATAGAAGAGACACAGCGAAGCCACGTCTCGCCGGTGGGAGAGAGACTGCAGGCGGTCTGCCAAGTCGGTATCTATCACATTACAGACCCTCCTCTGAACCTTATCGAGAAGCCCGAGGAGAACAGCAGGGGCACCCGACCAGATATGGCCGCAGTATTCAATGCGCGGTCGGATGGTAGATTTATAAATGTGCAGGATAGATTTAGACGGAAAAAACTTCCGGGCCCTACACAGAGAACCGACTTTCATAGCAGCGGATTTAGCAATGGATTCGATATAGTCATTCCATTTGAGGTCCGCTGAAAGTGTGAGACCAAGGAGGCGTAGTGTTTTACTCTCTGGGAAGCAAGCCTGGTCCATGCTAATGGGAGGTAGGTGAGATTGTCGAGAAAGAGAAACCGTATATAGAGAAAATGTGCTTCAATTTAGAGATCATATACCAACTAGAGTATATTTAGGTCTATGTTTAGGATTTTACCTTTCTTGGCAGACGTTTTATTATCATAATATAGAATATTTAACGACAAAAGTTATAAAGACACAAACAAAACGAAAAAATAATTCAATGAAATCGGCGAGACCAACTATTAAAAATACATATATAAAAAAAACAATAAATTTGAAATTCCTGTGTCACCACTCGGTAAATAAACCTTCGTATTAGATAGTTTTAAAAACCGAAACTGGTCAAACGAAAAAAATCCACTTTGTTATAGATTTCCTAAACTGTAAATATATATAAAAGATTTATTTCAGGTCAAGAGGACTCAAGGTTTTATTATTTTGAGCGTTCTGGTATTTATTTTATTATAAACAGTGCTCAATATAATGAATATTATAGAACTTAATATAATTATATTGTTATGTATCAATTGTAAATTGCGACACGAAATTGCCTGATGATGAGAGTCTATTTCGAAACATAGAAATTTCCGTGTCGCAATGTACAATTGATACATAACTATCAGTCACTTAAGTGCCATACGTGATACACGCTTGGGCAATCATGTCTCGAAAAAGACATGACTGACTGGGCAGAAGATTATCCCGCAGTAGGTTGCCATTGCTTTCCGCGGTAGACTGGTTGCCGACCAAGGCTATAGAACCCAATCTGTCCTGTTATTTAACCCATAGCTGGAAGGAATAGACGGATTAATACCTTTCCCAAGGGTATTTGCGCGTAAGTGAATACAATGGATTCAACTGGAATTCGAACTCGGCTCCCCGGTTTCTCATTCCGAGCCGATATCCACTGTACCACAACGACCCTACTTACATTACATAAATGCTTTAAGTTCATATAGAAATGTCAAACATGAAACTAGGAGAGTTATGTAGTAGTATTTAATAAGCATGGCTAACGGGCATGGTTCAGTGAATTTTAGTTCAGTATTTAGTATAAAATGTACTTTTAGAAATTCTATCATCTCTGAAATTTATTTTGGTAAGTGGAGGAGATGTTCTGTTTACCAACTCTCACAATAATTTGGAAAAAACAAAAACAAACTAAAGTTACATCTCATGTATTGAACAGGTGAAGAGGCTCATCCCTTGTTTCCTGTTTAGGATGCCGTTTCCGGTTTTCTCTTTTCTAATCTTCTCATTTTTTTTTCAATTGGAGTAGATAGACTAAACTATCGCCCGGTTCACACTCCACCCACATCTATTGAACAGGGGAAGAGGCTCATCCCTTGTTTCCTGTTTAGGATGCGGTTTCCGGTTTTCTCTTTTCCAATCTTCTCACTTTTTTTTTCAATTGGAGTAGATAGACTAAACAATCGCTCGGTTCACACTCTATCCACGACTACTGAACAGGTGAAATGGCTCATCCCCTGTTCCCTGTTTAGGATGTGGCTTCCGGTTCTCTCTTTTCCAATCTCTTCACTCTTATGTAGCCCCCTGCACATCAGTGGCGTTGTCGCCTTGCTCGGAGTGATATGATTAAAAAAAAAAGAAGATTTTATCGAAACCGACTTGAACATGGGGACCAAGTGCGTGTAAATATTAAAGAAAGTTGGCAGCGCGTTAATCCTCTCAATGATAGCCTTACCTGAAAGTCCGGCTTTGTCGGTCTTAGTAAAGCGGTCCTTACTGTCCATTCGCGGAAACAGTCCGGCTTTGTCGGTCTTAGTAAAGCGGTCCTTACTGTCCATTCGCGGTAACAGTCCGGTTTTGTCGGTCTTAGTAAAGCGGTCCTTACTGTCCATTCGCGGAAACAGTCCGGCTTTGTCGGTCTTAGTAAAGCGGTCCTTACTGTCCATTCGCGGAAACAGTCCGGCTTTGTCGGTCTTAGTAAAGCGGTCCTTACTGTCCATTCGCGGAAACAGTCCGGCTTTGTCGGTCTTAGTAAAGCGGTCCTTACTGTCCATTCGCGGAAACAGTCCGGCTTTGTCGGTCTTAGTAAAGCGGTCCTTACTGTCCATTCGCGGAAACAGTCCGGCTTTGTCGGTCTTAGTAAAGCGGTCCTTACTGTCCATTCGCGGAAACAGTCCGGCTTTGTCGGTCTTAGTAAAGCGGTCCTTACTGTCCATTCGCGGAAACATGTGGCAAGTGATCCTCAGCAACTCGAGTAAAAAGGATCAATCAAAGGTTCCATCAGTTTAAATGTTTTCAAAAGAGCTGCAAGACTCGTGAGACACGTGTCTATAATTTTAGCACCGCTTTATTTTACTGAGCTCTCATTTATATGTATTTATATGTAGAGAGGTTTTTCAATTAAATAAGAAGTGTTGTGGTGCAGTGGATAAAGCCTCGGAACTGAAATTGGCGAGGCGAGTTAGAATTACAGTTGAATTCCTTACATTCACTTGGGAAAACTATTAATCCGTCTCTTCACTCCAGTTATGGGTTAAATAACAAAACAGATTAGGTTCTATAGCCTTGGTCGGCAACCAGTCTACTACAGAAAGTAATCGCAACCTACTGCATGATAATCTTCTGCCCAGTCAGTTATGTGTTTTTCGAGACATGATCGCCCAAACGTGTGTCACGTATGGGACTCAACTGACTGACTGTTTCAATCATGCCAAATTCGAAGTTTCCTGAAGGCATTATTATGAAATTTTTACTCTTCAGAGGTTTTGTTTATTTTGCAGTTACTTCCAATTTTTATCGGTATATATAAATTCTAATCCCCCTGAAGAGATGTTAGTTGCTGGAAGACCCTATATATGGCAACATTACTCTGCACCTTAAGACACAAGCAGGAGAACCATGTCATGTATTTCAGGTAGTTTTTGAGATCACACCATTCCTTATATATGGCCACCTAAATCCCCAGACCCCTTTCATTATTATGTGTGGTGATCAGTTGAACGAGAGACAAACACAATTCTTTGTAACACAAAATCTAAACCTATTTATAAATAGAACTTTTTCTGTGAGTGTGTATATGTCTGTGTGTGTGTGTC
>JBBBDQ010000399.1:0-90000 GCA_037127315.1 Ascarosepion bandense
AAGAAGAAGAAGAAGAAGAAGAAGAAGAAAAGTAAGATGTAAACCACTAAATCATCTCAAAACAAAAATATCTTACTATTTAAAATATTTTCTTGTTTTATAAAACCTGCAAAGGGTTTATAAGCCGTAAAAAATAATCACGGATATCTCAGCGTAAGTGAATATCAATCAATAAATGCGAATGAGTTAAAGACTGTATACCAATAAAGAAAAGGTTGATTGCCTGCTTATATATCTTGAAAATCATTATTTTCACCGCTGGCTATGAGGGGAGCATTTTCGCCGGCTAGAGGCGCCGGTGGCGAACACTCCTCCAAAACCGGTACTAAATCCATATTTGTAGCTGCAATTTGGTAGTAACAAATGGATCGATAGATTGATTGATTGATTTTTCTACGTAAAGGCAGGTATCTTAAGTGTGTGTAGAGGTGTATTAGTCAATCGGAGTTCACTTC
The DNA here is from genome assembly GCA_037127315.1 of Ascarosepion bandense. Taxonomy (NCBI): domain Eukaryota; kingdom Metazoa; phylum Mollusca; class Cephalopoda; order Sepiida; family Sepiidae; genus Ascarosepion; species Ascarosepion bandense. The sequence goes on from JBBBDQ010000399.1 coordinate 456, forward strand.
TAATTAACTTCCGACCAACATATCGATCAAGACTAGAGAGCTGCCAAATTAATCGATCTCCTTATTTGATCTATATTTTTCTAATCACATTTCAGTCTAATCCGGTGTAGTTGTTTCTTCGTAACTTTTCTCTTCCTGACATATGTGTAAGTCTTGGCTTAGAGATGTATATATATATATATATATGAATATATATATATATATATATATGTGTGTGTGTGTGTGTGTGTGTGTGTGTGTGTGTATGTGTGTGTGTGTGATTCAGTGAGGCTGAGTTACTTTTAAAGCATTTGCATATTTGAGTCAGGCTGTATATGTGTGTGTTTGTATGTGTGTGTGTGTGTTTCAGTGAGGTAATTTTTTTTTAAGCATTTGCATATCTGAGTCAGGCTGTATATTTGTGTGTGTGTGTGTGTGTGTGTGTGTGTGTGTGTGTGTGTGTGTGTGTGTGTGTGTGTGTGTGTGTGTGCGTTCACCAAAAACCTGAACAGCCATATAGAAAAAATGCCCCAACGTGTGTCTGATTAATAAAGTGTGAGAAATGACAGAACGTATGGCGAGAAAGAGTGAAAGAAAGCTTGTGCAGAAAGAAAGAAAGAAAGAAGACAATTTATGAACAGAAAGAATGAAAGAACGAAAGAACTAAAAAGTAATGAAATAATTCTACATCAGAATGGAAGGAACATGAAGAAAGAAAGAAAGAAAGAAGGAAAGAAAGAAAGAAAGAGGGGAAAGAAAATTTATGAACAGAAAGAATGAAAGAACGAACGAAAAAATGAAAGAATACGACAGCAGAAAATAAGGAACATAAATGTAGAAGGAAAGGAAGAGTAAAAAAAAGAAAAAAGAAACAAACAAACAAACAGACAACCAAAAAAGAAAGAAACAAAAAAGAAGGAATAAAAGAAAGAAAGAAAGAAAGAAAGAAGACAATTTATGGAGAGAAAGAATGAAGAACGAAAGAAGAATTTAATGAATCCTACGACAGAGAGTAGGGAAGAGGAATGTAGAAAGAATGAAAAAAGAAATAAAGAAAGAAGACAATTTATGGACAGAAAAATGAAAGAACGAAAGAAAAATAAAAGAATCTTACAGCAGAAAGAATGAAACATGAATGTAGAAAGAAAGAAAGAAACAAACAAACAAACAAACAAACAAACAAACAAACAAACAAAAAGTCAGAAATTACCTTGGAAAGAAAGAAAACAAAATGAAAGAAAGAAAAAGAAAAATGAAGAAAAAATAAAGAATAGAAGATGAAAAACAAACAATAAAATAAGGAAATCATCAAAAGAAGAAATAGAAACAAAGAACGAAAAAACAAAACAAAGAAAGGAAAAAGAACGAATCATGTAGCAGACGGTAAAAATCATGAACGTGGAAAGACAGAAACAAAAAGAAAAATAGAAAACGGAAAGAAAAACAAATTTGATTAAAAGAATGTAAGAAAAGAGAAAAGGAAGAAAAAGATAAAAAGAAAACTAGAAAGAATGCCCGAAACAAAAAAAAAGAACAGAAAAGAAGGAAAACAAAGAAAGAAAGAAAAATTTACTGAACAAAGAAAAAAAAAAAGAAAAAAACATTAAATGAAGGAAAGAAGAAAAAGCAAAAGAAAACGCAAGATTCAAAGGGGGTTAAATAAAGCCCCTCCCCCGTCAAATCTGGGCGATTCATTGGAGCAGCTGTCATCTAAGGCAAGGCCGAAAGAGACAGATTACTGGACGGAAACAGTGAAAGTGGAAGACGGCGTTGGTCAATTAGTCAGCGGCCCAATCACACGATCATCAAATCAAAAGTTAATTGGCCCGTCTGAAGTGACCAGAAAGGCGAAGTCATATCAATAATCATACATGCCTCCGGCAGAAACACTCCAAGAAGCAAATTCTTCGAGTGCTATCGATCATAGACTTTTCATCCTGGGCAAAGGAAGAGAATTCTATTGAATCGCATGGAGAGATAGGGAGTTCATTATATTTCATCGCAAATCATTTGAATACTCACAGGTTATTCAATTTCATAAGATAAGGAATCGATTACTGTACTATATACCTCACGAAGAAGAAAAATTGCGACAGCATCAACAAAAATAATTATAGTATTTGGATGAATTAATCTGGGAATAAAATTTTAAAATATGAAAGCTTATATAATAGCAGTTAATTTTTAGTCATCATACTTTAGTCAGAATTGAACTACACCATCAGAAAATTAAAATTACACAAAGCAGAATAATGAAGTAGTGTTACTAAGGATGCGCGTTATGGTGCAGTGGATATCGGCTCGGAACGAAAAATCGAGGAGCCGATTTCGAATTTCACTTGAATTCATTGCATTCATTTACGCGCAAATACCCTTGGGAAAGGTATTAATCCGTTTCTTCCTTCCAGTTATGGGTTAAATAACAGGACAGATTGGGTTCTATAGCCTTGGCTGGCAACCAGTCTACCGCAGAAAGCAATGGCAACCTACTGCGGGATAATCTTCTGGCATTTAACTGACTGACTGACTGAGTGTTACTAAGACACAAAAAAATTTCCCTAGAAACAAAGAGAGTGCCAGATTGCTATGTGATGTCAGTTCTTCAATACGGTATTGAATGCTGGACAATAACATCGAAGATGAGATAAAAAAAACTTGAAGCTGCAGAAATGTGGTTTTACAGAAGGAGGTTGCGGATATCATGGACCAAACATGTGAACAAGGATGAGGTTTTGGAAAAAATGGCAGTGAAAAGAAAACTAATAGGTAGCATCAAGAAGAGACAACTGAAGTTCCTGGGACATGCAATGAGGCAGGAGGGCTTGGAGAACTTGATACTGACAGGGCAGATAGAAGGAAAAAGAGACAGGGGAAGGCAGTGGATAACATATTTGAAGGGCCTGATCAGGTGGATGACGGAATGGGGGTTTCGTGGAGTAATAGGAGAAAACATATTAAGAGCCACCAGAGATAGGGAGACCTGGATAGCCATGATCGCCTACGTCCTGAACGAATAGGGCACATAGAAAAAGAAGAAATGTTGATATGGGTTGATATATGAAAATATATATATATCCACAAACCTAAAAAAGAGTCGTCAATGGAACGAGACATACATGGTTGGGAAGGGGATACCTGAAAAGAGAAACTGAATCCTTATTAATAATATCCCAGTACTATTCTACAAAAGAAAATTAGTTAGACATGTCGCAGGGTTTGTTTGTTTACGCCGGAGTCGAAATGTTGACATATGACTGATTTGCACAAAGATGGATATAAAGGTCTGGTAAACACTTGTGTGAAAAAGTCAAGATTACGCTACAGTCAAAAAGGAAGATACAGGTTGGTTTTCATTGTAGAATTAAAGATGAAACTGTTATTGATAGCATAAATGTTTCCAGTATCAAACAGAAATATTATCTATATATAAAAAAAAGGCAATCTGTGAGTCCGTGTGTGACTCTAAGATATGCACGCCTACATTTTTTAAGCTGCACCATTCAAAGGTTCTAAGGACACATATCTACAGGGAAGCCAGGTCGACGCATACTTTTTGGATTTAAGTTCAGCAATTTTCCCTTTCGCAATTTTTGGCTAATGGTGCCGATTGTTTACATTTGCTCTGTAAAACATCTAAGATCTAAGATGGTTGCTAGATTACGTCACAGAAATCAAATCACACGTGTCAAACGCGACTAAAAAAATAAAATGAATCTTTATATTTAATTTTTACTCTGACGTTTTAAAAATTAATTTGGTCAACAAAAAATGTGAATATTTTCCCCCGTAATTTTGAAACAAAGGAAATATTTTTAAAAAAATGTGTTTTTCAAACAAAAAAAAATATGTAAAAAAAAAAAAAAGTGCCAATGGTTAATTTAATTATTTTTTTATAGATTTAATATTTTATACTTCAGAAAATAAAATTAAACCAAAAAGAAAAATAAAGCTTTTTTTTCACTAAATATTTCATGTAGAAAATCAACTGTCTGTAAATTCGAGTGGCATTAAAGTAACGTTTTCCTCTAAAATTAAATGTCTACATCTTTAAATATTCTTAGAAAATTTCTAAACCGATAGCATAATAGTTTTTATATTTTTAATTTCAGTAGAACAACATAAATAATTTTTATTTTTATGCTAAATTCATTTAGTCACCAAAAATGTAAATATTTTCCCCCGTAATTTTGAAACAAAAACAAGCACAATGTTGTTTACAATGTCACACAAAACATCAAATCACGTTTACGCAAAACAAAAGAAAATAGATTTTTTAATGCTTCTCCTACTACTAAAATGTTCTGAGTTACACGGGCAGCTCCGGACTAATGTGCTAGTACATATAAAACACCAGAAAAAATTACGGGAACTTTTGGGAATCGAAGGAGAAAGGCCTAAGCCCACAGATAGCTTTCAAGATTACAGGTTCCGCAGGTACTCCTAATATTCTTAGAGATAGGTGTAATTTATGTTCAAGAGTAAAAATTATAATAATAAAATTCAATAATCAAAGACAACTAATAAGAGGAATGAATTAGTGTTTAAATGTCAGCATGAAATGAAATATAAATGTCCATAATGTAGGTTTAACAGCAATTAGCTCCTATATTTTCATTTTTTACTCCTATCTGATAATTCTAATGCTGTAAACGCCAAATTAAAATATTAAGTTTAATATTCGCCTTTTATTTTTGTATATATATAATTTCTTCTCTTTCAGACGAAAACCTCTTCCTTTCATGACCCTTATTACATGCCCTTATATGAACAAAACTTTACTTCCGATACGAAGACAGAAGATTAACATCTTCATCTGCCAATATAGAATAATCCTCATGTAAGGTGATTCGAAATTTATTGCTTCATAAATATTTGCTCTCTAATTAAATACATTGAAATCTTTGTGTGGATTAGTTTTAGTATTTTATAACTTTTATAATTATCTTACTAGGATTCATTTGGATTATCTACTAAGGAAAGATTTTTTGCCATGGATTGTTTTCAATTAGCGTATATACATATATATATTATTACCATCATTATTAACTACCTGATGAGACATTGTTCTTTCAAAGTTGAAACGAAATATAGAATTTTGTAGTAGTTTGTACATGTTTATATATATATATATATATATATATATATATATATATATTATAAATTATATTTTAGAACATGTAAATAACTTCTCTATACCGAGCACTGTTTTAAATTAATGTTTTGGACGTGGAAAACAATTCTTCGTTCTGTATTCACTCGGATATATATATATATATATATATATATATATATATATATATGCGTGTATGTGTGTGTGTGTATGTGTGTGCGTGTGTGTGTGTGTGTCTTAATATTGTTTAATATATATGTTAATATATGTATATATGTTATATATATATGTTTATATGCTTAATATATATATATATATATGTATATATATATATATATATATATATATATATATATATATATATATATATATATATATATATAGTCATTTTTAAACGAGTTATTTCGCTACCCAGGTTTCTACCATGAGTAGTGTATTCAGGCGATTTTTAATAACTGATTTTATCGTTTACCGTTTTTTTTAAGAACGCTCTTGTAACGGTGTTTTATTTGAACGTTCAAACCTTGGAAACCAAGGTAGCGAAATAAATCGTTTATAAAAGAAAAATATATATATATATGTATTAAGCAAGTATGCAAAATAAACTGTCATAACTGTTTCTCACAATATATTGGAAAGACTTGCATAAATTTACGTATTATATGCCAATATATATGTCTACAATAATGTTAAAAAAATTAAATGAAAATAGTCAAGGTCATAACTACCTTAAATTTAAGATGTATAATATAATGATAAATTACAAACAAAAATAATATAAATACAAATTCGATTACAAAATAAACAAATTCAGTAATAGTATCTAATCACTTTTGTTTGTTAGACATTAATTAAAGTCACTTTGAATCCTCTAGAATTTACAGAGATTTTCAATTAATAGGTGCGTATTAAATTGAAATATTTTAAACAATAACATTTTTTTATTTTCCTTTATAATTACTTGTTGCAAAAAATCCTTACAATTGCCTTGATGAAGTCCATCAGAGAACGAAATGCTTCAGCTAATATATATATATATATATATATATATATCAATGAAATGAAGGTGTGCAGGTTAATATTAGACGATATTTCTAAAAGCGAAGCAACCGGTTTCGCTTTCGCTCTTCAAGAGATTCAAACTTAACTATGAATCTCTCCTGAAGAGCGGAGCGAAATGAGTTGCTTCACTTTTAAAAATAATATCTTTTACTACTAAGCTGCATACTTTCATTTCATTAATTAGATTTTGTACCTGTACAGCGAAATAACTCGTTTAAAAATGAAATATATATATATATATATATATATATATATATATATATATATATATATATCTGTGAAATTTTGACGAAATCTTTCTTTCTTTCTTTCTTTCTTTCTTCATGTTCCTTCCATTCTGATGTAGAATTCTTTCATTACTTTTTAGTTCTTTCGTTCTTTCATTCTTTCTGTTCATAAATTGTCTTCTTTCTTAATTTAATTGTTTAAACATCATTTTTAATGAATATTCGTTTTTGAGGAGATGCTCTGTTTTGTTATAAGCAAAGAGATTATTTATTTACATACATTGGCCTGAATAATCGAGAATTCTCATTCTGGCCTGTATATGTGAATAATGCTGTTTAATTATAAAAACGGATGTGCGTTGTGGATATCGGCGCGGAACGGGGAATCCAGGAGTAGAGTTCGAATTTCGGTTGACTTGCTTGCATTCGCTTACGCGCAAATACCCTTGGGAAAGGTATTAATTCGTCTCTTCTCTCCAGTTATGGGTTAAATAACGGATTGGGTTCTATAGCCTTGGCTGGCAACCAGTCTACCGCAGAAAGTAATGGCAACCTACTGCGGAATAATCATCTGCCCAATCAGTCATATCTCTTTCGAGACATGACCGCCCAAGACACACAAAATCTACTTAAATAACAGTATCGAGTAAAAACAATGTTTAAACAGATAAATTATGTATATATATATATATATATATATATACACAAAAGGTATAGGGTAGGTATAGATTATATAACATTTTCATGTTTAATATATATATATATATATATATATATATATATATATATAGTGTTAAGTTGTGATGATGATTAGTGCGCAAATTGCTGTTTTTAATGGTTTACTGGTAGAAAAACATTTTGGCAATTTTGGTTTTGTTATAAATTGCTCGATATCTGGACAGAGGTAGAGCGTTAATACAGTTAATGAAGAGAAAGCTGTCACTTAACTGAGCAGAGTTATGCCTACTTTGACTGTTAACATGTGAAATCTTATCTAAGATCAAATACCGATTTCGCCGACTTTGGAGCTGAAATTCGCATCTGTTTCTCTCCTCAGCCCTGTTTTTGTCTCAGCTGCAGATCCGATGCGCTTTTCTTGTGCCACTTTTATTTTTTTATTTGAGACACGTTTGTATGCAGCTCTAAGCAAAAGTTCACTCTGTCCTTGGCATAATGATTAACTACATCCGACAGTAAGGTTTCTGATCGAGAGGTTTTGAGGAGCGTGCAACAAGAGATTAATTGCTGTTGTTATCAGGTCCACGCTGACCCAGAGTGGTAGCATCTGTAGGGTCCCAGCAATAGGCGAATAGTTAGCCCTAAAAATGGTGTCAAAATACTATGAAAGTATAAAAATAGTTTTTTTTTCTATCGTAAAAGTACCAGCAATATATTTTTAAAACAAATACATTTGACTATCTACAAAAACTCTCCTTACAAAAATACGTACAGGAAACCTGATCTACAAACTATTTTCTTACAAAAAGATATATATTCTATTCATAAAAACCTCTCCGGAGAAAAAATGCATTAAATACCCTATTGAGGTTGATATGCCGTCAAAAAAATTTAAAAAGTAAACCATACAAAACCTAATATCTTACAGTATTTACAATATTCGGACTATTGTCCTCATCTATGTTGCTATTTGTACGAAGTTTCGGACATTGTATGCCCCGGCCTTGTTCAGGTGCTACGAATTTCGAACAAAATCTTTTATTACAATCACTGGGATATATCCTTGCGTAGATCCTCTTCTGGTAGTCATGAGTTATCTCCCTCTAAACCTATAAGTTACTTGTTCACTACTGCTGTAGCCTGGTATTGAACTCAAAACTCTTCGGGTCAAGTTACGGGAACTAACCAACGTCTATATCCACTGGGCGGTGTGTCCTTAACTCATACTGTAAATACTGTAAATACTACATCATCTTAGAAATATAGTCAGACAGTCAGTTAGTTAAGTGCCATACGTGAAACACGCGTGGGCGATCATGTCTCGAAAGAGAGATGGCTGACTGGGCAGAAGATTATCCTGCAGTAGGTTGCCATTCCTTTCTGCGGTAGACTGGTTGCCAGCCAAGGCTATAGAACCCAATCTGTTCTGTTATTTAACCCATAACTGGAAGGAAGAGATGGATTAATACCTTTCCCAAAGGTATTTGCGCGTAAGTGAATGCAATGAATTCAAGTGGAATTCGAACTCGGCTCCCCGATTTCTCGTTCCGAGCCGATATCCACTCAAATACTTAAAATCTTGTCGGCATTAAATAACTTATTGAGTTATACTGCAAAACGAAATAAATCAAATCAAAATTCCACTAAATCTTAAGCAACTTTCTTTATAACTGATGCCAGTGTGACTTCAGAAACATACAAAGTAAAGTATTAAGACGCAGTTATTTAACAATCAATTAATCAATGTATTCAGATGCAGGACAATTTCGTTAGAAACAATGAAAAATTTCTGAAGTGTTATGTAATATCAACAGCCTACTTAGTTATTGAGAATAACAAGAACTGAACACTTCTTTATCATCTATGTACAATGTCTCTTCAGGACGTTGGTAATCAAGGTCTTCTACGTGTACCTATCATTTGTATCTCTTAGCACGCTTTCTCCTGTTACGCCACACAAACACCGCTTTGCCATCCATCTACTCAGACCCTTCACATATGTTATCCGCTGCTTTCCCCTGTCTCTCTTTCCCTCTATCTGACCTGTGAAAATCTGCTTCTCCAAGCTTTCCTTTCTCATCACATGTCCCCGGAACTTCAGCTGTCTCTTCCTTATGCTCATTATTAATTTTCTTTTTGTCCCTATCCGTTCTAAAACGTCATAATTGCTCTCATGCTCGATCCATGATATCCTCAGCATCCTTCTGTAGAACCACATTTCAGTTGTTTAAAGGTTTTTCCTTTATCTTTGATTATATTGTCCAGCATTCACTGTCATAATGAAGAACAGATATCACATAACAATCAAGTAATCTCTTCTTTGTTCCTAGCGAATTTTTTCTGTCTTAATACATTACTCAGCTTCCGAAATGCGTCCTTGGCCACGCCAATTTGCCTTCGGATCTCAGTGTCGAACTTTCCGTCTTACGTTAGAACACTTTCCAAGTACTTAATTTTTTGTTCTTGCTTGATTAAGTAGTATTTTTGTCTCCTCCGTTTGTGGATGACTATACATTCGGTTTTCTTGTAGGTTATTTGTAGTTCTTTCTTTCGACTTTCTTCCTCTATCTTTTTCAGGAGATCTTGTAGTTTTCTTTTCCTGTCAGCTATCAGCACAATATCATCTGCGTATCTTAAGTTGCGACCGCCAATGACGAATCCTGGCATAACTTCTAGGGTCCTCAGCATAGTCTCGATGTACAGGTTGAATACATCCGGTGAAAAGACACATGCTTGTCTTACGCCCCTTTCTATCTTTTTATATCTGCTGAATTCGTTTTCTGTTTTTATGCAGTCGGTTTTCTGCCATTAGAGGTTCTTGTCTACTATGATGTCTTTGCCAAATATGTCGAGGTTGTTGTGCACTTCTATCAGTTGCTTGTGGCATACTTTGTCGAAAGCCTTGGCATAGTCTACAAAACGAAGGTAAACTTTCTTTTTCATTTGTATCGCCCTTTCTAATCGCATCCTACACATAAATATCGCATTCTTTGTTCATTATGATAAAACCACACCGTTCTTGTGCTATTTCCGATATGATTCTTCTTCGTGCTCGATTCATCAGAATTCTAACAAAGAGTTTCGTTATGTGGCTCATCAAAATGATTGCTCGGTGGAGTTCATATTCGATTGTTCCCGCCTTCTTAGACAGAGCTACGATAATTTATTTGCATCGGTCATCTGGTATTACGCCACGGTGGTAGATTTCATTTACTATTTCCTTAATTTTCTCTATGCCAAAATCTTCTAAAGCTGTCAACATCTCTATTACAATGCCGTAACCATTGCAGTTTTCACTTCGGATTTTAGTATTTCCTCTCCGTCAGCATATTTGTTTACTATCGGTTGCTCTCTCTTGTCGTGGAAGAGATCTTTTATATATTCTTCCCATTGCTGGAGTTTTTCCTCTTTCGCTAATATTATTGTTCCATCCTTGGATTTTATACATCCTGTTCAGGAGCATGTTCATTGATCTGTCAGTTGCATTATTTCTTTATGCATTACTTCTGTGAGAATACGGAAAATATATCTAAGCAAAGTATTAAACAAATTTTCATTAAAAAAGAAGGGAGATAAACAGGGATGCAATATCCTCTCCATTATAATAAAGATCGTTATCTATCTATCTATCTATCTATCTATCTATCTATCTATCTATCTATCTATCTATCTATCCTCCATTCTGTTCCTATCTATCTATCTATCTATCTATCTATCTATCTATCTATCTATCTATCTATCTATCTATCAATAACTCTCTACATTTGTATCGAGCACTCTTTATGAAGGTAAATGCATGAACAAAAAGGTAAATAAACCTACGAGTTCAACAACTTAGTTACAATATATATATATATATATATATATATATATATATATAACAGAATGTTTTTTCAGTAACTACAATATTGACCTCTTCAATTTGGGGGTTAACGGTAACCTTTCCTACACAACCTCTTGACCTTCACTAATTGCCTTATCACATCCTCACAATAGCCTGTGCATGGAGTGACACTTGAGCCTTTTACTGGGTGAATGTAAATATAAAAATGGTTTTACATTAACGGAATGCAATATTATCCATATTATTAGTTAAAGATGCGATAAAAGGCAATTTTCAACTTATAAGAAAAAATCTCACTTCGAAGAAATAAAACCATCTTTAGGTTTTATATATTCTCTTTAATCACTACATCAGTTTGATATATATATATATATATATATATATATATATATATATATATATATATATATATAAAATAAAAACTGGGCAGGTTATTAGAATCAGCAGACCAGAAATCGTTTCTATGCAAAATGTTCGGCGCAGTGAGAGAAATAAATGAATAAAAATATTGAAATGAGGAAATGTGTAGAAGAATTTCCAGCTACTGGGATTCAAGCGTAGATAATAAATGTAAAAAGCTGGTCTTCAATTAAAAAAATAGTGCTGAAGGAATAAATCTTCACGAAAATTGAATTTTTCATGATATGCTTGGGTATTCAGTAACATTTAGGGATTCGGAGAAATGTACAAAATTTAAATAAAAAAAATAGTTATGATAACAACATAGAATTTATCTGCCCGTTTCAGAAGCCGAAACAAAAAATATCCTGTTATAGTTCACAAAAATGCTAAAGCAAGAATGGCCTACTTTAATTGGCCTTGTGCCATATTATACATATTACGTATGTGTGTTAAAAGACAGTACCTGACGGAAGTCTATTGTCTGTTTATTAAACAGATGCATACAATATGAAGACATTTTTAATTTTCTTCACTAATCATAGTTTTGTATAGTACAAGGACAACAGAAAAAAGAAAAAAATATAAATTAAATATGTACTGTTGATTTTATTAGCCTTATACTATACAATATATTACGTGTGTGTGTCATATGACAAATAACTGAAGCTGACGGTAGTTTATCGTCTGCTTAATGAGAATTTTAACACCTCAAAAATAACAATACATTCTGTTAATCATTTGATAGACCCCATTTTGCCTTTCCTTCGTATGGCTGATGCTAACCCCCACTTGAGTGACATGAAGTGGGAAAAATTACATATAATCAACTGGTAGATCTGCTGCTAGGAAAGTGTGCTCACTATGCAGTGATTTTGTCTCATGAATCTATCTTAAATATCTATAAGTCTAACATTCGTCCATGCTTCGAATACTTCTGCTATATATGATCTGGTGTTCTTGCTATTTATCCAAAAGTCCTTGATAAAATCCAAATAAGACCAGTGTTACTGTTCCTGACCTAGTATCACGTCTTTAGTCAACTTACCAACCACCGTAATATAGCTCCACTGTGCCACATTTAATCGCCATTAGTACACATTTGGTAAAAAAAAAGAAAACCCCAAAGCTCAGTTCAATTTATATCATCAATGTGATCATTAGTCCGATATGGTACCTGATAATTATTCGGAGATTAACGGCGTAAAGGGGACAAATTCCCCCAGAATTTAACCCTCGCCCGAAATACAAGGATATGGGCGACAGGTCTCACCAGACCGTTATTTTGCAACTGTTCGCACCTGAAGTACAACACTGAGATACGTAAACTCATTGGCATGGCCAAATATGCATTGGCATGGCCAGGGACGCATTTCAAAAGCCAATCAGAATACTGAGAGACAGGAAAATTTCATTACAAACAAAGAAATGAGTGCTGGATTGCTATGTGATAACTGTCCTTCTGTATGCAAGTGAAGGCTGGACGATCTCATTAAGGATAAAGAAGAGGCCTGAGGCAGCAGAAATGCGGTTTTACAGAATGATGCTTAGGATACCATGGGCGGAGCACGTGAGCAATGAAGACATGTTGTAGAGAATGCAAACGAGAAGAAAACTCATACTTAACATTTAGAGAGAATCAGATGAGGTTCCTGGGACACGTAATGAGGAAGAAGGGCCTTGAGAATTTAATACTCAAAGGACGGATAGAAGAAAAGAGAGACAAAGAATGTAGCCTGAGACCTACTTGAAAGTTCTAAGCAAATAGATGGCGGAGCAACTTTTGGGAGGGATACGAATAGAAAAATACTGAGAGCGACAAGAGACAGAGCCAAGTGGAAGTCCATGAAGAGACACAGTATATGAAAAAGAATGTGAATCCCGTCGACACCCATCTCCTCTGAAAGCAACATGCAAAGATTTTTACATGGAAGTAGCAGCAATTTCAAATCCTCGATCTGTCTTATTCTTGGGAATGCCAATGAAATCTATCCCAAGTTATTTGTTTTAATTCACATTTTGTTCTATCCTACACTGGTTGCCATGAAGAATACAGACACATGTCTAAGCTACTATTTATCCTGTAGGGAGGAACAGAAAAGATGCATTTCTACCGTTCCCAAAGTCAAAGAAAGAGAATATAACAGACGCGCTGGGAATTTCACCATTCTTATTGAGAGTCTGATATATGTACTCTGTGATGGTCGTTAGCATATCAGCAGTAGACATGGTGAAGCAGAAACCATACTGTTTAACGGAGAAGAGGCCGTGGGCTATGAGATGTTGAATCACTTCAGCATTGATAAGAGTCTCAAACACTTTCACAAAAATCGATAGGAGGCTGATAATGCGATAATTAAAAGATTCTACAGCATTCTTAAATGCAAGAACTATAGAGGAGGATTTCCAGCAGGCAGAGAAGTAAAAAGCAGAGAGACTGTAGTTGTAGAGTTTGTAGAGAATAGAGAAGAGTTCAGAGGCAAATATCTTCAGGACAATGATTGGGATTCCGTCACTGCGTTTCGCCTTATGGTGGTCAAGTTTTGAAGGGATCAAGCGAAGGAGTAGTGTGGACATCACTTACTAAAGCCTCAGTTCTGGGTAAGAAGTCGGGTGTTGATACCCTAGACAAATGTGGAGTTGGTGGAGAATCAGCGAGCAAAATATACAACCTTTGTCCGCTGAAGAGGTGGGACATGACATTCATTGATTAAAGATGAGATTGAGGCATGCTGTTATTTAACACATTTTTACAAAGCCGCCCGTAGTCTTGCTGGATGCTATACGCTGCTTTATTCTTTCAGCAAACAACAGCTTTATTGGAAAAAGAAAATTAAAAACACTAAATGTTTCATTTTGTTTTTCATTTTTCGATTTACTTTATTAAAGAAAATTTAAAACGAGTGTATTTATTAAATTTCTAGCAGTATAGCCCGGCGTTGCTCGGGTGTAATGAAAGCTTTAAAACTAATCCATCGTCCTGAAGCTCAGACTTTTTGGACGTTGACACGAAAGACTAAAAAGCAATAGTTGTTTCCACTTAAAGCGAAACCGTAGACTAAAAGAAAAATGAATGGATGTAAATCAAATTTTGATTTCCTGGTATCGATATTAAATAAGCTTTTTGAGTCGTAAATTGAATTCCTCTGAGTAAATGGTATCATGGCTGAGATTAAGAACTACAATTATACCTACTTAGAGCCAAACCCGAAGCAAAAACTAAAATAAAAGGGCTGAAAAAATACAGACATACAGGCAGATAAACAGACACACACACACACACACACACACACACAGACACACACAAACATCTTGCCTTTTATATATATATATATATATTATCGATTTTCTGCACTATTGTAAGAACTGCAACCTTGAAACTTCTGAATATCGTTTCTTATGTCTTTGTCTATGAGTGTATCAAATTTGATTAAAATCGGACCACTCCTTCTATAACACGATTTTTTCGATTATCGATTTTCGATATTTATCGAAGGTACCTCTACACAACACCTAGCTAAGAACACTCGCAGACGCTTATAGTACAACTGTGTAAATTTTCAAGAAAATCGGTTCAGCTGTTTCGGAGTCCATAGGTAACAGACACAAACACACACAGACACACAAACACACAAACACACACACACGCACACATAGACGAAGTTCCATTTATAAATAAGTTTAGATTTTTTATATGTCAATTAAAAAATATTTACAATTTACTTTATTCGGTTACAAAATTTTTTTTTTTAATTGGGTTGAGTTGACATGGCGCTGAGTCGACGGTGTTTAGTCGGCATTTCATATATTTATCTCAAAAACTATTATTACTTTCCGTCTGTTTACAATTAAAGCAAAATATATGGTCCTGGGAATGATGACAAACTGCATCGGGCAGCAAGACCTCTGATTGGGAGGTTGTGAGAAGCATGGAAGCACCTCTTTATTACTGTTGTTCTCATGTCCACCCTGACCCGGAGTATTAGTACCTGTTATGGTCCCAGCTATGGGCAAATGGGCAAATAGTTAACCCCCAAACTGGGTTCAAAACATTATGAAAGTATAAAAATACAATTTTATAGAAAAATATACATTTTTGGAGGAAAAATATTACTAACAATACTTTTTTGAAGAAAAGATTATTACCATAACGCATTTTTGAAGGAAGAGAATATTAACAGCAAATTATTTTTTAATACAAAACTAGAAGACATTTTCAGTTTTCTAAAACAAAAAAATAAAAAAGAATAAAAACAAACGTTTTCATGAAAATTTTACTAAATCACCTTCAACCTTCTCACTATAACCGAAAATAAAAAACAAAACAAATAAACTTAAAAACTCACCTCTTTGGCATTAAATAAACCACAGAGGTTGAGATTCCGTTAAACAAAACACAAACAAATATATATATATATATATATATATATATATATATATATGTATGCATGCACACACCCAAACAAACGCACACACATACACATACATACAAACACACACACACACAACACACGCACACACACACACACACCCATATATATATACGGTAGGGATGAACTTATATTTTCAATTCAATTCTCTTTATTGTTAATAACTTAAATGTTCTATGTTTACTGTGTGTTAATATTTACTCTTTGATAATGGCTTATGTGAGCCGAAAGCTTAGACCCGATAAAAAAATCAACAATTACTGTTATTTTTTGTTGTCTTTCAACGACATCACCATCAAGTATATCAGACAGTATGAACGGATCCTACACAAAATTAATAGGCAAAACTTGTCTATATTATTCAATGAAACCTGCATTAAGGAAAAAATGCTGCCAAAATACACTCAATATATAAATATATATATATATGTATATATAATTATTATTGCAAATTAATGTAACTAGCGGTATCCGTGGAATTTCCACGGAAGGATAATTTTACTTTGTCATTTACAAATGATAGTAACGTCTTCAAACATAAAGGTACTGGATAATAAAATAACGATAACACAGAGTGTAGTTTTATTAAAATAACTATATAAGTAATGTCCATAGAAGCTACTTTACTGTAATCTTATATTATATTAAGCGGCATTTCCACAGATCGTAACCAAAATACTGTACGCTATTTTGTGAGAGATTTTGAAAGAGAATTTTTTTTGTTTTTATTACTGAAAAATCATGGATCCTGTGTCCATTAACACCAGAAAAAGCCAACTGAGTAATAGCTAAGGGCTTAGAGGCTGGAAAATTTTGTTATTAGGTCGCGGGGTACGACAACAAACCTACCTATTTTTACTATACTGTACAGTACACACACATATACACACACATAATTAATGCTACAACCACCAGCTTAAGCTAAGACTGATACGGTAATGCTAAAAGCAGACTCGTTATTTCATGGTAATTCGAAAGTATGGGCTTATTTCAGGCAAACCATCATCAGCTTCCGTCTTTATTTTACAAAGGATTTTACACGGATATATATATATATATATATATATATATATATATATATATATATATAGGAAAGAATATTAATAAAAAGTTTTGAATTTAAAAATTTACTTTTTTTTGGACAGTATTTGTTTATTTTTATTATTGTATGTTATATTTCAGACTTCATCAGAAACGAATGATTTTTAAATTTGAATTAGAAACGTATTTCACGATAGCGTCCGAATATTTTTTTTGTTTACATCACGTGGTGTGTTTGTTCACAACATGCGGCACCTCCGTAGAGAAAGTCTGTTTGTTTTAGATAAAAATTTCTTGGAATATCTGAAAAAAGATTTTTAGCTATTGAAATATTTATAAAGATTCAACACACCTAAGTCCCTATTTAACCCTAGCTTGTGTGTATTTAATTTTAAATTCCAGTATTTTTCTTTCTTTCTGCGTGTGTATGTAGAACTAAAATTGGAGTTTATTAGTAAACATTTGCAATTTTCTAAAGTATGATCAGGTTGATTAAAATGGGCTGCAATTGGGGAGTATACATTTTTTTGTCGTATATTTAGTTTGTGATTATTGAAGCGAAATCTAAAGCTATTACCGGATTCGCCGATATATCCACTGTTGGGGCAAATTGAGCAGAAGAGAAAGTATATGATGTTTTCGCTGTCACAAGTAAGGTTTGGTGGGTGTAATTTTATGTTCGTGTTGGGTACAGAGAATGTTTTGTCTGTTATTAAATGTTTACAAATTAAACAGCGAGGCTTTCCACATTTTAAATTCCCTGATAGGTTTGTATTATTTATATATTTGTTAGAAGTGAGGATAGTTGATAGGTTGGGTGTTTGTTTCTTTGCATTTAGGCGGATAAATTTCTGACTAATAGAGATCCGTTTGTCAACCGTTTCACAAACGAATCTTGATATGTAACGTCAGGAAATTATTCACCTGAAGATAGTCAACTACGCTGTAAATTTCAGATAAAAATTCAGCTACGAAATAAGCCAGAAACATATGGATCCATGATTATATAGGTACCAGTAAGTGAACATATATTTATACTGTACTAGCAGTATAGCCCGGGGTTGCTCTGGGGTAATGAAAGTTTTAAAACTAATCCATGGTCCTGGAGCTCAGACTCTTTGGACGTTGGCACGAAAGACTAAAAAGCAGTAACGAAACCGTACACTGAAAGAAAGATGAATGGATGTAAGTCATATATTGATTTCCTGGTATCGATATCAAATAGGTTTTTTCGTCGTAAATTGAATTTTGAAGGCTACATAAGTCCTCTGAGTAAATGGTATCATGGCTAAGACTAAGAACTAAAATTATACCTACTTAGAGCCAAACCCGAAGCAAAACCTAAAATAAAAGGGCTGAAAAAATAGAGACATACAGGCAGATAAACAGACACACACACAAATATTGATTATATATATATATATATATATATATATATATATATATATATATATATATATAATTAATTTTCTGCACTATTGTAAGAAATGCCACCTTGAAACTTCGGAATGTCGTTTCTTATGTCTTTGTCTATGAGTGTATCAAATTTGATTAAAATCGGACCACTCCTTCAATAACCTGATTTTTTCGATTATCGATTTTCGACATTTATCGGGGGTAACTCGACACAACATCTAGCTAAGAACACTCGCAGACGCTTATAGTACAACTGTGTAAATTTTCAAGAAAGTCGGTTCAGCCGTTTTGGAGTCTATAAGTAACGGACACACACACAGACACACATACACATATACAAGCATTCAAAGATCCATTTATAAATAAGTTAGATATTCGGCAGAAAATTTACATCTGCTTATGCTTGTATATGATGATTTCCTAGGTGTAGGTTAGATGTGGCACAAAGCGGAATGTGATGTTTATGCAAGTATATGTGGGCACGGATGTATGTTTAGCTTGAGCTGAGATAATGTCTGTTTTTTTTTTTTGCTGATCATTTTTATTCTTAAAAAAATAATGTATTTTTATGCGATTATGTATCGAACATTATTTGCAATAACTTGTTTCTCTTTATCAAGCAATCGAAATGCTTCGTCATGTATAAGAGAATCTTTTTTTTTTAAGTGTCAATGGAAACTGTTTCAACTCCGGCTATCAAGAAATGCAAATATCTGGAGACATAGTATTGAGTTCTGAATATAAAACGTGGAAAGATAAAGGAAGACGGTGACAAACAAATCCGCTAGAGGTGAAAGACAGATAACGAAACAGCGACACGTTTTTACAAACAGCTGAATCTGATTTCTTTTTTCTTTTTTTTTTTCTTTTTTTTTTGTTTAGTGAATCTTTTCATCATCAGAGCATTTTGCAGCGATCGTAAAAAAGAAAAAGGAAATCAGCAATCGGTTGGTGAAAGGCCAACTCAATATGGCGGAAGAACTCAATATGGAGGTAGAGCAGGACTAACGAGCTCCATATTTTGCTATTGTATTATTCTGGCTGTATGCGAGTTTGGGTTGTCGTGAAGCAAATCGCATTTGAAACTGACAAGCGCAGGGCATTTATTGGCCAAAGTTTATGCATCTGCTGGGGGTATAAATGGTAATTTAGTGTTTCAGTGCGTTTTAAGAAATCTAGAGGCACAAGAAACCGAGGAAACCACCCCAGTAACAATGTTGCCTTTTTTTATTTAACCAACCGTTTAACCTTAATATTTGTGTTTGTAGGGCCTCAAATTGACCTTTTGCCAAACACAACGGAAGTCCCCACAATTTAAAATATCAAAAGGTTGAAAGAATAGTTGGAAGAATAAAACTGTTTGGTTTGTACATTAAAGTAAAATGATTATCTAAACAGAAATAACGAAATTGTAAAATAAGTGAAATTTTATTTACTGAACAGAAAGACATAAGTAAGAAGAAAATAATCAAATAGAAAATGAATGTAGTTAATTGTTCGAAGAGAAATGTATGTAGATAATGTTCTACATATATTCAGAGCTCATAGTTGATAGTAGCAGAAGGTGTATATGTGGAAAGATTAAGAAGGTTACTAATAAAGTCTTTGATAAAGTGAAAAGGAAAGTTATTTTCTTTAACTGTGTGTGGATGAAGACGAAGAAAGAAAAACTGGAAGGCAACTTAGAACGAATTCATATCGACGAGACATGACAGGGTCGGCGTCCTGAAAATTCGTCCTTACATTAAGACGAGGACCTTCAGATTACCACTCCCATCTCGGACTGTTTTGACCAGTCAAGTTACGTGACTATGTACTTATCAGGTCACTTAGTTGGATCGAAACCAAACCGCATAACCATTTTCATAGGTGTTAAGAAAATTTGACTGGGGCTATGAATCAATTTCCTATTCAATCAGAATCTAGAATCTTACCTTTCACATTGACTTGTGAAATTACCCTTTATCCGGGTTTTTCCAAAAGAATTTCAGTCGTTATGATCCGATTTTGGGGGTGTGCAATTTTACTTTTTTCGTTTGAGTTAATTGTTAGATAATATAGGGTTTGTATCCTATACGGTGAACATTGTTGTATGCTAACACACTGGACATTTATGCTTAACTAGCACGGATTATTCATATATATATATATATATATATATATATATATATATATGATAATCCAGTTTGTTGAATTCCCTGATAGTTACAATCTCTAAAAGTTTAAATGCAACATTAACTGCTATCTTGCCATTTAATATCCCCTTAAATCCCATCCATCATTTATCCTTTCTTCGACATCCCGTGCACCTTGTTTTTCTCCCACTGTAAACGCCTGCATACCGGCCTTACTTTGGTGGTGGAAATTATATATATATATATATATATATATATATATATATATATAAGAAAAAATTAAGACAGACGCGTTATTTCATGGAAATTCGGAAGTATCGGCCTATTTCAGGCGAGTCATCTACAGCTTCCGTTTTTATTCAACGAAGGATTCTACATAAATCTTGATTGATTGTTACAACCACAAACCTAGACCATCTAATATACACGCTCAGGAACTTTTTCCACTGGATTTAATTTTATATCTCTAAATCCACACAACTAGGGATCCTACCATGGATGTATGCACACCTGATTACTCCCTAAAAATATTCCGTTAGCCATTCATGTAGAACCCTTCGTTGAATAAAGACGGAAGCTGAAGATGGCTCGCCTGAAATAGGTCTATACTTCCGAATTACCATGAAATAACTCGTCTGTCTTAATTTTTTCTTATATTTGCTCTATATGTATTTATATGCATATATGTTTAGAGCTCTCGTAGAGAGTTATCCTATCATTATTATGTAAAGGATACTCCTTTGGATTCTTCTATGTCTATATATATATATATATATATATATATATATATATATATATATATATAGGTTACGCAGATGTTGATTTAAGATGTGAAAATGATGATTGTCTGAAAATGTCAGGTGGGTGCAAAAAGAAAACCTTTGGATTTAGAATCTTCATTATGACTGGCAAGTTCAAAGGCCAGCTCCAGACCCAGATATAAAATTTGCATCGGAAGACAGCTGTCAGTAGAGCTGAAGAGACGTCTAGCTGACAGCTGGTTCGAGGAAAATGTTTAGTTTGAATTCGGGAGTTTGATTTCAACCGTCGGAACGATTATCCGAAATCGGGCTCAGCCCGATGCAGGAGAGTCTGCCTTCAGCCATCGAGGTGAACGGTTGTTTTTCTGTCGGGCTGAGCCACAGGCGTGTGGGTCTTTCTGTGTATGGGGTGCTGACAACGCAGACTAAAATGACCACCCACGGTGATGTTACTATTTTGTTAAAAAATAAAATAAAAATATATGAATATTTTATTTAATTTTTGGTCCGGTCCATTGTTATAGACGAAGTCGTTTGTTGCAGATTATTATTGTTTTAGGCTGATGCGGATAAAACAGACGAGGTAGAAAAAAAAGTAGATAAAGAAGAAGCAGGTAATTACACTGACATTTTTTGAAGAAGTGAAATTTGGTGCCAGTGAAAGTCGGGTTGAAGTTGTTCCCCGACAAAATGAAATTGAAGTGTTTGTTAGAAGAAGTAGGTTTGAGTGGTCCCTGACGAGGTGAAATTTGAGTTGAAAAGATTTAATAGCTGCCCCAGAACTTTTGAGCATCGTCGTCGTCGCAGTTGTGGTGAAAAACCCCGAGTTTACAACAGCACCGAATTCGCAGAGATTAAATTTCCGTTTTATCAACATCGTTTCTTCTAGCATCCTGGAGCCAGAATTTGCAGAATTGTTTTCCCAACGATATTGTTTTGACAGAAAAAATATGTATACTCAGAAGTTGTATATATATACTAAACATATATTTTTAAGTATGACATTATAGACAATTAATGTCTATTATGTTTAATCATGCGCCATTCTAAACATCGTTTTTTGGCTTTAATTTCAGGTGAAAATAAAGATAAAAATTACAACCACGCTCTCCAGTAGACTTACCTGCCACTTTTTGATCACAGTTCAAGTAAACATCATTTCTTAGAAAAAACATAGCCATCTATGTAATATTCGACAGATTTTAGTCGATAACACAATAATAATCACACATAGTTTAAAAAGAACCTTCAGATATTGGAGGTCAACTGCATTAAATCGGAGCAACGCATACTCAATAAAATCACATTTCAATCTTGTCACAATTCATTACATTGTATTTAGACATACGGTTCTGTTGTTATCACCTCGGTCTCTCACGTGGTGTGACGTCATAAAACCACATTACCAATTTACGACCTTTGTCTGTCAACACTTTGTCTGTCAACACCTTTTCTGTCAACACAAGATAATGTCATTTTTGATGGTGGAGGTTTTTATGTTAACGTCCCTGTGACCCCTCTGAAGATGGCTCGTGTGAGACGAAAGCCTAGAACCAGCATAATAAAAAAGAATGTTCAAATATTGGGTAATTTTTGTTTTTATTTCCACATGAAATTAAAACCAAAATTCGATAATTATCTGGTATATTTAACAATATATATATATATATATATATATATATATATATATGTGTGTGTGTGTGTGTGTGTGTGTGTGTGTGTGTGTTTAAGTGTGAGAGTGTGCATGCGTTTATTGTTAATCATTAATACCGTAACCGGTATAATTTAGTATTGTTATCGTAGCAACAGTTCCTATAAATACGTATGTGTGTGTGGGTATGTGCATGTGAGTGTGTGTGTTAGAGAGAGAGTGGGGGAGAGGGAGTGTATGTTCGTAAACAGTCAATAAATCCATAAAAGATGTATTTGTTTTATTTCCGTCACATTTTAACTATCATTGATTTTTGTCCTTATAAGGATGTGGTTGAAGACATTGGCGATATTATTGAATAAATTTCCTCTCAATAATTTAAAGATATTTTAGTGTAATTTTAGGAAATGTATGTATTAAAATGAAATGTCACTGTTATTTTCCATTTTGCTGAATTTAAAAGACAATTTATCTATCGTACATGTACTGCATCTATAGCAACAGTTGGTATATTCAGGTTAAGATGACCAGACAGAACAGATCTTTTTTCAGGCTTGTTTAGAATTCAAAATTGTCCTGCTATACATAGAATGAAAGGGAAATAATTCTTGCCGTTTGTGAGGGGATTACTGCGAAGTGAACGAAATGGACTGCCATAATCTGATGTCGACACCTCGATTTCTATTTTCTACAGTGATGTCAGGTAACAGTAACTTCATATATATATATATATATATATATATATATATATATATAAATGTAAATCATTTTCACAACCAACATCCACCATTGCCCGATGACGTGATTCTATCTCGAAACAGAAATTTCCGTGACATAATGTATTTTTAATTCATAATTATATATACATATATATATATATGTGTGTGTGTGTGTGTGTGTGTGTGTGTGTGTTAAGATTGATTGATTGATTGTATAATTACTTAGATTTAAGTCACAATAAAATTAGAGCAGTGCACACACAAATACACACACACACACACACACACACACATATATATATATATATATATATTGAATATTGCTGTCATAACTGGTCGGATGCTCCTGCTATACACCTAGGGGTCCTTGACGAAATTCAACGGAGAAACTATAATGTGATTCATCCCGAAATGGCAGCTCAGCTTCAGCCATTCACTATCCGGCGCAATGTGGCTTCTCTATGTCTCTTTGATAAATACTATCACAGCTTCTGCTCCGATGAACTTAACTCACCGGTGCCCATTATATACGAATGTATCTCGCATGTCCTGGTCTAGAATTCCCTTCCGTTTCCATGCTTTTCCGAGATATCTCGGGATATATAGAAGGTACACAAGACTAGATATGGAAGCAGTAGTCAATGCACGGACGAATAGACTTTCTTAGGATTTTGTCAAGAGTCTCGGGATATATAGAAGGTACACAAGACTAGCTATGGAAGCAGTAGTTTAAGCACGGACGAATAGTCCTTCTTTGGATTTTGTCAAGAGTCTCGGGATATATAGCAGGTACACAAGACGAGATATGGAAGCAGTAGTCAATGCACGGACGAATAGTCCTTCTTTGGATTTTGTCAAGAGTCTCGGGATATATAGAAGGTATAAAAGACTAGATATGGAAGCAGTTCTCAATGCACGGACGAATAGTCCTTCTTTGGATTTTGTCAAGAGTCTCGGGATATATAGAAGTTACACAAGACTAGATATGGAAGCAGTAGTCAATGCACGGACGAATAGTCCATTATTGGATTTTGTCAAGAGTCTCGGGATATATAGAAGGTACACAAGACTAGATATGGAAGCAGTAGTCAATGCACGGACGAATAGTCCTTCTTTGGATTTTGTCAAGAGTCTCGGGATATATAGAAAGTACAAAAGACTAGATATGGAAGCAGTTATCAATGCACGGACGAATAGTCCATTATTGGATTTTGTCAAGAGTCTCGGGATATATAGAAGTTACACAAGACTAGATATGGAAGCAGTAGTCAATGCACGGACGAATAGTCCATTATTGGATTTTGTCAAGAGTCTCGGGATATATAGAAGGTACACAAGACTAGATATGGAAGCAGTAGTCAATGCACGGACGAATAGTCCTTCTTTGGATTTTGTCAAGAGTCTCGGGATATATAGAAGGTACACAAGACTAGATATGGAAGCAGTAGTCAATGCACGGACGAATAGTCCTTCTTTGGATTTTGTCAAGAGTCTCGGGATATATAGAAGGTACACAAGACTAGATATGGAAGCAGTAGTCAATGCACGGACGAATAGTCCTTCTTTGGATTTTGTCAAGAGTCTCGGGATATATAGAAGTTACACAAGACTAGATATGGAAGCAGTAGTCAATGCACGGACGAATAGTCCTTCTTTGGATTTTGTCAAGAGTCTCGGGATATATAGAAGTTACACAAGACTAGATATGGAAGCAGTAGTCAATGCACGGACGAATAGTCCTTCTTTGGATTTTGTCAAGAGTCTCGGGATATATAGAAGGTACAAAAGACTAGATATGGAAGCAGTAGTCAATGCACGGACGAATAGTCCATTATTGGATTTTGTCAAGAGTCTCGGGATATATAGAAGGTACACAAGACTAGATATGGAAGCAGTAGTCAATGCACGGACGAATAGTCCTTCTTTGGATTTTGTCAAGAGTCTCGGGATATATAGAAAGTACAAAAGACTAGATATGGAAGCAGTTATCAATGCACGGACGAATAGTCCATTATTGGATTTTGTCAAGAGTCTCGGGATATATAGAAGTTACACAAGACTAGATATAGAAGCAGTAGTCAATGCACGGACGAATAGTCCATTATTGGATTTTGTCAAGAGTCTCGGGATATATAGAAGGTACAAAAGACTAGATATGGAAGCAGTAGTCAATGCACGTTCGAATAGTCCTTTGGATTTTGTCAAGAGTCTCGTGATATATAGAAGGTACACAAGACTAGATATGGAAGCAGTAGTCAATGCACGGACGAATAGTCCATTATTGGATTTTGTCAAGAGTCTCGGGATATATAGAAGGTACACAAGACTAGATATGGAAGCAGTAGTCAATGCACGGACGAATAGTCCTTCTTTGGATTTTGTCAAGAGTCTCGGGATATATAGAAAGTACAAAAGACTAGATATGGAAGCAGTTATCAATGCACGGACGAATAGTCCATTATTGGATTTTGTCAAGAGTCTCGGGATATATAGAAGTTACACAAGACTAGATATGGAAGCAGTAGTCAATGCACGGACGAATAGTCCATTATTGGATTTTGTCAAGAGTCTCGGGATATATAGAAGGTACACAAGACTAGATATGGAAGCAGTAGTCAATGCACGGACGAATAGTCCTTCTTTGGATTTTGTCAAGAGTCTCGGGATATATAGAAGGTACACAAGACTAGATATGGAAGCAGTAGTCAATGCACGGACGAATAGTCCTTCTTTGGATTTTGTCAAGAGTCTCGGGATATATAGAAGGTACACAAGACTAGATATGGAAGCAGTAGTCAATGCACGGACGAATAGTCCTTCTTTGGATTTTGTCAAGAGTCTCGGGATATATAGAAGGTACACAAGACTAGATATGGAAGCAGTAGTCAATGCACGGACGAATAGTCCTTCTTTGGATTTTGTCAAGAGTCTCGGGATATATAGAAGTTACACAAGACTAGATATGGAAGCAGTAGTCAATGCACGGACGAATAGTCCTTCTTTGGATTTTGTCAAGAGTCTCGGGATATATAGAAGTTACACAAGACTAGATATGGAAGCAGTAGTCAATGCACGGACGAATAGTCCTTCTTTGGATTTTGTCAAGAGTCTCGGGATATATAGAAGGTACAAAAGACTAGATATGGAAGCAGTAGTCAATGCACGGACGAATAGTCCTTCTTTGGATTTTGTCAAGAGTCTCGGGATATATAGAAAGTACAAAAGACTAGATATGGAAGCAGTTATCAATGCACGGACGAATAGTCCATTATTGGATTTTGTCAAGAGTCTCGGGATATATAGAAGTTACACAAGACTAGATATGGAAGCAGTAGTCAATGCACGGACGAATAGTCCATTATTGGATTTTGTCAAGAGTCTCGGGATATATAGAAGTTACACAAGACTAGATATGGAAGCAGTAGTCAATGCACGGACGAATAGTCCTTCTTTGGATTTTGTCAAGAGTCTCGGGATATATAGAAGTTACACAAGACTAGATATGGAAGCAGTAGTCAATGCACGGACGAATAGTCCTTCTTTGGATTTTGTCAAGAGTCTCGAGATATATAGAAGGTACAAAAGACTAGATATGGAAGCAGTAGTCAATGCACGGACGAATAGTCCTTTGGATTTTGTCAAGAGTCTCGTGATATATAGAAGGTACACAAGACTAGATATGGAAGCAGTAGTCAATGCACGGACGAATAGTCCATTATTGGATTTTGTCAAGAGTCTCGGGATATATAGAAGGTACACAAGACTAGATATGGAAGCAGTAGTCAATGCACGGACGAATAGTCCTTCTTTGGATTTTGTCAAGAGTCTCGGGATATATAGAAGGTACAAAAGACTAGATATGGAAGCAGTAGTCAATGCACGTTCGAATAGTCCTTTGGATTTTGTCAAGAGTCTCGTGATATATAGAAGGTACACAAGACTAGATATGGAAGCAGTAGTCAATGCACGGACGAATAGTCCTTCTTTGGATTTTGTCAAGAGTCTCGGGATATATAGAAGGTACACAAGACTAGATATGGAAGCAGTAGTCAATGCACGGACGAATAGTCCTTCTTTGGATTTTGTCAAGAGTCTCGGAATATATAGAAGTTACACAAGACTAGATATGGAAGCAGTAGTCAATGCACGGACAAATAGTCCTTCTTTGGATTTTGTCAAGAGTCTCGGGATATATAGAAGGTACACAAGACTAGATGTGGAAGCAGTAGTCAATGCACGGACGAATAGTCCTTCTTTGGATTTTGTCAAGAGTCTCGGAATATATAGAAGTTACACAAGACTAGATATGGAAGCAGTAGTCAATGCACGGACAAATAGTCCTTCTTTGGATTTTGTCAAGAGTCTCGGGATATATAGAAGTTACACAAGACTAGATATGGAAGCAGTAGTCAATGCACGGACGAATAGTCCTTCTTTGGATTTTGTCAAGAGTCTCGGGATATATAGAAGGTACACAAGACTAGATATGGAAGCAGTAGTCAATGCACGGACGAATAGTCCTTCTTTGGATTTTGTCAAGAGTCTCGGGATATATAGAAGGTACACAAGACTAGATATGGAAGCAGTAGTCAATGCACGGACGAATAGTCCTTCTTTGGATTTTGTCAAGAGTCTCGGGATATATAGAAGGTACACAAGACTAGATATGGAAGCAGTAGTCTATGCACGGACGAATAGTCCTTCTTTGGATTTTGTCAAGAGTCTCGGGATATATAGAAGTTACACAAGACTAGATATGGAAGCAGTAGTCAATGCACGGACGAATAGTCCTTCTTTGGATTTTGTCAAGAGTCTCGGGATATATAGAAGTTACACAAGACTAGATATGGAAGCAGTAGTCAATGCACGGACGAATAGTCCTTCTTTGGAATTTGTCAAGAGTCTCGGGATATATAGAAGGTACAAAAGACTAGATATGGAAGCAGTAGTCAATGCACGTTCGAATAGTCCTTTGGATTTTGTCAAGAGTCTCGTGATATATAGAAGGTACACAAGACTAGATATGGAAGCAGTAGTCAATGCACGGACGAATAGTCCTTCTTTGGATTTTGTCAAGAGTCTCGGGATATATAGAAGGTACACAAGACTAGATATGGAAGCAGTAGTCAATGCACGGACGAATAGTCCTTCTTTGGATTTTGTCAAGAGTCTCGGAATATATAGAAGTTACACAAGACTAGATATGGAAGCAGTAGTCAATGCACGGACAAATAGTCCTTCTTTGGATTTTGTCAAGAGTCTCGGGATATATAGAAGGTACACAAGACTAGATGTGGAAGCAGTAGTCAATGCACGGACGAATAGTCCTTCTTTGGATTTTGTCAAGAGTCTCGGAATATATAGAAGTTACACAAGACTAGATATGGAAGCAGTAGTCAATGCACGGACAAATAGTCCTTCTTTGGATTTTGTCAAGAGTCTCGGGATATATAGAAGTTACACAAGACTAGATATGGAAGCAGTAGTCAATGCACGGACGAATAGTCCATTATTGGATTTTGTCAAGAGTCTCGGGATATATAGAAGGTACACAAGACTAGATATGGAAGCAGTAGTCAATGCACGGACGAATAGTCCTTCTTTGGATTTTGTCAAGAGTCTCGGGATATATAGAAGGTACAAAAGACTAGATATGGAAGCAGTTATCCATGCACGGACGAATAGTCCTTCTTTGGATTTTGTCAAGAGTCTCGGGATATATAGAAGTTACACAAGACTAGATATGGAAGCAGTAGTCAATGCACGGACGAATAGTCCATTATTGGATTTTGTCAAGAGTCTCGGGATATATAGAAGGTACACAAGACTAGATATGGAAGCAGTAGTCAATGCACGGACGAATAGTCCATTATTGGATTTTGTCAAGAGTCTCGGGATATATAGAAGTTACACAAGACTAGATATGGAAGCAGTAGTCAATGCACGGACGAATAGTCCTTCTTTGGATTTTGTCAAGAGTCTCGGGATATATAGAAGTTACACAAGACTAGATATGGAAGCAGTAGTCAATGCACGGACGAATAGTCCTTCTTTGGATTTTGTCAAGAGTCTCGGGATATATAGAAGGTACAAAAGACTAGATATGGAAGCAGTAGTCAATGCACGGACGAATAGTCCTTTGGATTTTGTCAAGAGTCTCGTGATATATAGAAGGTACACAAGACTAGATATGGAAGCAGTAGTCCATGCACGGACGAATAGTCCTTCTTTGGATTTTGTCAAGAGTCTCGGGATATATAGAAGGTACACAAGACTAGATATGGAAGCAGTAGTCAATGCACGGACGAATAGTCCTTCTTTGGATTTTGTCAAGAGTCTCGGAATATATAGAAGTTACACAAGACTAGATATGGAAGCAGTAGTCAATGCACGGACGAATAGTAGAATTAAAGATGCGAAATAACGATTCTGTCTGAAATTATTTTCTGACAGGATACTCTAATAGAAGACAAGCAACTGGTTCAATATAATAAGTACAGAAGTTTTTCCCGTCTGAATCTATGCTGCACATATATAAATCTACCATCCGCCCGTGTATTAAATACTGCTGCCACATCTGGTCGTGTGCCCCTGGTACTCTCCTCGAGCCTCTTGACAAAATACAACGGAGAATCTTTAACGTGATCAATACTGACTTGGCAGATCGACTGCAACCACTCTCTCATCGGCGTGACGTGGCTTCCCTCTGACTCTTCTATAAGTACTTTCACGGCTTCTGCTCCGATGCACTTAGATTATTGGTGCCCCCTAGGTACGTATTTACACGAGATACTAGATTAGCAACTAGGTCCCACACTTTTACAGTGAATCAGATAAGATGTAACCGCAATTTCTACTCCAACGGCTTCTTTTCTTGCGCTTCCTACCTGTGGAATTCCCTTCCACATGCCTGCTTCCCGGACAGCTACCATCTCGAGGATTTTAATGTAAGGTCAATAGACACCTCCTATCATACTAACTTGCATCTATTCTCTCAAGCGCTCTCACCATCTACCCAACCCTCATTCTCGGTACCCTTACCCGTCTATCACCCGACTTCTGACATTTTCTTTATCTAACCATTCTTTCTCATCAATTCCCATGTAACCCCCTGCGCAATAGTGGCAGTGGAATGCCTTGCTCGGGGTGAAACGATTTAAAAAAATTCATGTGAGTAGAAAACCAACAAGGTGCAATGACTTGCTCTGTTGGGGGTTAGTTTCTGCTGTGCAAGTCGATGTTAATATAATCTTTAATTATTAGATTTGCTAATATGAACTAGGCAATTGCACCACGGGAAATTGTCGTATAATAAAGCAAGGCCAAAGAATCCAAACAGGTCCTTTATCAGTCATCTTACTTTTTTTTATTAACCAATGGAAGTGAGCATTACTAATGATAGAATTTACTATTAGTGAATCTTGGTTTTAGAGATGGAAAAGTAAAATACAATCATTATTTTCTCCAACACATGTGTAAACATTATCGCTTCTTTCATCGTGAGTAATGATGCGTTTCAGAAACGCGTCGTTATTGTGAGAGTAGCGATCGCGCCAAGTATTAATACAGAAAAATCTCCGACTGCTCTGTAATATCTAATCACCAGTCTGGCAGTGAATGCTGAACAATCTGGTAAAGAAGTAACTTGAAGCGACAGAAATGTGGGTTTACTGTCGGGTACTGAGAAGCACATTGCATTGAAGATAAATTACACGGAAAATAGCAACAATAAAGGGACTTATTTTTAAAGAACAAGGAGAAATGTAAATGCAAATGTATGTATGCCTATGTTTTTTTAGATTTTGAAAAATGAACGCGAAAAGAAAGGAATAGACATTTCCTCTAATACCTCGTCCACGTGACTTTAAGCGTGATACTAGATTGGCATCTAGGTTTCATTTTTTTACCGTTGAAATTGTTTGATGTAACTGCCACTTCTACTCTAATAGTTACTTTTCTCGCACTTCCCGCCTGTAGAACTCCCTTCTGTTTACTTGTTTCCCTGATAGGTACAGCCTCCAAAAATTTAAATGCAACGTCATTAGCCATCTTCTACTTTTTTGGTTGTTATAACTATAATCAGGACATGAATTTACTATTGTGAAGTTTTTTGTTTGTTTTTCTTTTTGGTACGGCCTGTGAACAAATGAAGAAATGTAAATTTATTCACAGACCGTAGTAACAAAAAAACTTCACAAAACAAATTCAGTATATATATAGCTCAGAGGTAGAATCGCCGACTGACGCCATTTCGGTCGGTTTTCAATCGTGGGTAAAAAGCAATCGGCTGTCTAACCGTACTGATGAGCTGTGATACAGCGAAACAGATCTGTCTGCGGATGACTATATATATATATATATATATATATATATATATATATATATATATATATATATTTGTTCTGAATAAACGTAAAGAAATCATTAGTGTGTGTCGTCACAGAAATAAATTTAAATTGCTATAATTATTTAATTCTTCTATTTAGTCACACTCGAATTTCTCCTTTACATAAACCAGGTTTCTTAAAATTTGGTG
Source organism: Ascarosepion bandense (assembly GCA_037127315.1). NCBI lineage: Eukaryota > Metazoa > Mollusca > Cephalopoda > Sepiida > Sepiidae > Ascarosepion > Ascarosepion bandense. Next base: position 32,444 of record JBBBDQ010000399.1, read on the forward strand.
AAGCAGTAACATTTTTCCCTCCTACCTACCACTACTAACCCAATGGTTAAGCCACCTGCTTCCCACTACCATAAGAAAAATTACTACCAAGCTTCATCTAGCTTAACCCTATGATAGCCAACATTTCCGTACTCAGTCCTTTACTTGCCCGTCACACCCGCATTAGAATTTACTGTCTTTTCTCTCACTATAACCTCCTACGCACTAGTGAAAATCCCGCCTTGCTTGGGGTTTAAGGATAAAGAAAAAGAAAGAAGATATGGTTGTTCGCAAAAAGATATGCGTAACATGGGAATTACAAATTAATTTTATGTGATCTATCCCATGAGGACGTGGGTCATTAGGCTCCCCACAGCTTCCTGTTTCTTGAAGATCTTAATAAAAATTGTTTTTTTTAATAAACTTTGTTCCGATATTAATTTAATCAAGCCCACTAATTATGCTATGCGTCATTTTCCTCTCGCTTGTCATCAGCTTGTTCTATGAATATTAGATTTTTCGAAGCCCTCTTTTCTTATTATGTGATTTGAAAACCTTAATGGTCCTTTTTTGATGTTGAGTAACGGTTTTCATTCTGTTGTCATTTTCCATAAAATATCATGGTTGCTAACATATTTGGATCTAAGCGTAATTCAATAGAACAATATTTCTATTGCTTCAAGTCTTTTCTTCATCTTTGACGAGATTGTCCAACCTCACTGCCATTTAATAGGTCATAACAATTTCCTTGATTTTAACTTTATTTTCTACTAAAATCAAGCAGGTACACAAATTTAAATAACTAGGAAGAGTTCTAACAGAAGAGGGAAAGTGCGACACTGAGATCCGAACGAGAATTAGCATGGCGAAAGAAGCATTCCAGAAGTGGAGTAAAGTATTAAGAAACAGGACAATTTCACTAGAAACAAAGAGGAGAGTACTGGATTGCTATGTGATGTCGGTTCTTCAATATGACAGTGAATGTTGGACAATATCTTCGAAAATGAAGGAAAAACTTGAAGCAGCTGAAATGTACTTCTACAGAAGGATGCTGCAGATATCATGGACCGAGCATATGAGCAATGACGAGGTTTTGGAAAGGATGGAAACGAAAAGGAAATTAATATTGAGCATCAGGAAGAGACAACTAAAGTTCCTTGGACAAGCAGTGAAGAAAAAAGGGTTTGAATAACCTGTTACTAACAGGCCAGATTGAGAGAAAAAGAGACAGGAGAAAGCAGCGGTTAACATATTTAAAGGACCTGATCAGGTGAATGACGGAACGAGCGTTGCATGGTACAACAGGAGAAAGTGTGCTAAGAACCACCAGGGACAGGGAGATTTGGAAGGCCATGATCACCTACGTCCTGAAGGGACATGGCACATGAAAGAAGAAGTATTCTTCTTAGCATTTGGCATGAATCATTGTTTATTGTAATACGACTTCGGATTTCACTGTCACAATTTCTGTCCTCTGTTAAATGACTTCCAGATATTTAAACTTCCGCGTTCGTTTTATTCTGGTATTGTTTATTTTTATTTTATTTTTTTTATAAGCGTTTCACCCCGAGCAAGGCATGTCACTGCCACTACTGTGCAGGGGGCTACGTAGAGTGGAGAAAGGCTGGTTAAATATAGGAAATAACAGAGGGTGGGTGATAGGCGGGTGAGGATACCGAGAATGATGGTTGGGTAGATGAGAGTGTTGTGAGAATAGTTGGGAGTTAGTGTGAAAGGAGGTGTCTATTGACCCTACATTTAAACACCTGGAGATTGTAACTGTCGGGAAAGCAGACTTGTGGAAGGGAGTTCCACAGGCGGGAAGCGCGAGAAAAGAAGCTGTTGGAGTAGAATTTACGGTTACATCTTATTTGTTTAACTGTAAAAGGGTGGGACCTAGTTGCTAATCTAGTATATCGTGTAAATTCGTGCTTAGGCGGCACCAGTGATCTAAGCTCATCGGAGCAGAAGCCATGAAAGTACTTGTAGAAGAGGCACAGGGAAGCTACATCACGCCGGTGTGAGAGCGGCTGCAGCCGGTCTGCCAAGTCAGTATCAACCACGTTTTGGAAATCGACCCACACTTTTGCTAACAACTATGCATTCTGTCTTCTTGCAGTTGATGTTTAATCTTTTCTTATTGCTTTTCTTCACTACCTTTTGTAAGAACTTTTATAGTTTTTCTTCTGTGTTTGCTCTCAGCACTGTGTGATCAGCACTGCATATCTATGTTGTTAAGATTGTGTCCGCCAATAATGAATTCTGGTACGACTTCTAGTTCGCTCAAAATCACCTCGCCGGATGGGTTGGATAAATCCGGGGGGGGGGGGGTTGGAGATGCCAAAATAAAGCAGGTATAAACTTGACATATCTAGGAAGATAACAGATGACAGAAAATACGTCACCGAAATCCGAACACAAATTGTGATAGCAAATAGCGCTTTTCAAAAGCTAAGAAGAGCATTTCGAAAGAGGAAAATCTCGTTAGAAAAACATTAAAAACTACTGAACTGATTGAAATTTTGTACTTTCTAAATGGATGTGAATATTGGAAAATTTCCGCGCAGATGACAAAGAAACTTGAGTCAATGTTTTTTTTTTCAGCAGGAATTAGAGAAATTCATAGAGAGAACATGTAAGCAACGACGTAATCTAAACTTTTATAAATGAAACTTTGTGTGTGTGTGTGTGTGTGTGTCCGTTACCTATAGACTCCGAAACGGCTGAACCGATTTTCTTGAAGATTTAAACAGTTGTACTATAAGCGTCTACGAGTGTTCTTAGCTAGATTTTGTGTCGATGTACTCTCGATAAATATCGAAAATCGATAATCGAAAAAATCGGGTTATAAAAGGAGTGGTCCGAATTTAATCAAATTTGATACACTCATAGACAAAAACACAAGAAACGATATTCAGAGGTTTCATGGTTGCAGTTCTTACAATATGGCAGAAAATCGATAATATTGGGCGTGTTTATACGTGTTAAAAAGCCCGCCTTCTTCGTGGCCTAGGGGTAGAATCGCCGACTGACGCCGATTCGGTCGGGTTTCAAGCCTGGGTTAGGAAGCGGACGGAGTCTAAGCCGTACTGATGAGCTGTAATACAGATGGCTATAGTATATATATATATATATATATATATATATATATATATATATATTAAGTAAGATGCTTGTGTGTGTGTGTATGTCTGTATGTCCTGTCTGCGGATGACTATATATAGTTTAGAAAAGATTATGGATTATTACAATAGATTATGGATTATTACAATAGATAATACATATTTCACCGCATATTGCGGCTCGTCAGACCCAAATGGTTCAACAGTTGGTCCTTAAATATCCCCTAAAATATTGTTTTACACAGCCGCTCACATGTTCATATTTAGAATAATCATTTGTAACGGTTATTTACGAAAAGTTTCTCGCTCATCTAAAAAGAACCTCAAATAATAGAAAAAAGGAAGCAGAAAGAAAAATAGTCGATTGATTAATGGAAAGAAGAGAAAAAAAGAGAGAAAACTGAAAAGAAGAAAGAAGAGAAAAAAAGCTAAAAAGAGAAAAAGAAAGGACAAACAGATACAATGAAAAGAAAATAAACAGTATCCAGAGAAATAAATGTTAACCCCATGTGTCAAAATAGTGTCCCTAAAACCTGTCCGCTTTCTTAGAAAAACATGACGTGGAAAATTTAACTCTGAAATTTAGTTACAAATATAATGGGTACAAAAGTAAATTATACATCATATTTTAATAAAATTTGTAAAAATAACTACACTTACTATTATTTTAAAAATTCATACTAATTTAAAAAATTAGAGTTAAAAAATCAAAAATCAAAATTATAATTAAATCTAAAAAAGAGAGAAATAAAAGAAAGCGAGCAAGATAGAACGGAATTCAAAATAATTTAAAAAACTAGATGGGAACCGACGTCTGTTACACTAATATTCATTCTTAGAAACGTGACATGGGATTTATTCTTAAATTAAAATATGCCGGCTATGAGGTATATTTTTCTTTTTTTTTTGGTGGTGGGGGGGTTAAAAATAAATCATAAATCATACATCCTAATATAAATTACAATATAACCACTAGTAGTAATTTATTATAAATAATATTGTTAAAATAATAACTCCTAGTAAGAAAAAAATATAAAAATAAAACCTTTAACAAAAATCTTTAAAAACAAATCTTAAATAATAATAATAATAATAATAAAGATAATAATAATATATATATATATATATATATATATATATATATATATATATATATAATCATATCACCCCAAGCAAGACGGTAACGCCACTGATGCGCAGGGGGCTATCTAAGAGTGAAAAGATTGGAAAAAAGAAACCCGGAAGCCACATCATAAACAGGAAACAAGGGATGAGCCTCTTCACCTGTTCAATAGACGTGGGTGGAGTGTGAACCGGGCGATATATGTGTGTGTGTGTGTGTGTGTGTGTGCGTGTGTGTGTGTGTGTGTGTATCAAACAAAATTTCTCTAAGTCGTTAATAATAATAATAACAATAATATTCATATTATTAAAAAAAATTATATTACTCTGTTAAATTAAATAAATGAATTTAACATTGAGTTCTTTTGGAATCGTCTCTATCGGAATTTACTTGCATAGTATACCAAGTGTGCTACGTTATATATATATATATATATATATATATATATATATATATACTGAGATGGATAAATTACGCAAAAATTAAATTAACACTGATATCTAAATTTTGACAGATATATTTAGCAAAATGACACAAAAACATCAAATATCTTGAAATAATAAAAAGTAAATTTATTCGATAAAACCGCCATTGACTACAACTACATCCTCTAGACAATTTTGGAATCTCTTGTGTGTCTTTTAGACGGTCTCCTTGTTTAAGATAGTGAATGATGCCATAATCCTTGCCTTCAGTTTAGCTTTGGTGTTACAGGAATATTTCTGGTATATCGCTTAACTGTGCCCACACATCAGATGATTTTCTTGTAGTGTTAAATAGCAGGACATATTGCGTTTTTTACCCTTACTTGGCAAACATTCTACCGCAGAAAGTAATTGATATGACAGTCAGGTACAGATGAATAAGTAAAGATGCAGTTTTGGGAGTTAGATAGCCAGATGTAAGGAGTAATGTGGTGCAGTGTCCACTTGTCAGACATACATTCTCGCAGCAACCACCCTCTTTATCCAGAACAGCACTACGTACTAAAGTCACTTAGTCACATAGGCCGCCATGTTGAGCCTGGGGTCCTCAATAACACATTCGTTAGTTCTTTTCTCATCAGAAGGATCGCAGGAAGGTTTCTGAGGTGCTGTACCTCCGCAATCACATTCAGTCAGTTTAGTGCCATACGTGATACGCGCTTTGGGCGAGCATGTTTTGAAAGTGACATGACTGACTGAGCAGAAGATTATACCGCATAGGTTACCATTGCTTTCTGCGGTAGAACCCAATCTGTCCTATTATTTGACCCACTACTAAAGGGAAGAGACGGATTAATACCTTTCCCAAGGATATTTGTGCGTAAGTGAATGCAAGGAATTCGAACTCGGCTCACCGATTTATCGTACCGAGTCGATACCCACTGCACCACAACGCACATCCTGTAATCACATTAGACTCACCTAAATCTTTCCGAATCCTCAACACTGTCCTCAGATTGACACCCAAACACTCTTAGATTTTTGTATGGAAGTTCCCGGTGCGAATGCAAAGCAGTACATCATGCCGTTTCCAAATTTCTGGAAATGTGAACTGCGTTTCTTTTTTCTCTACAAGTTACCTCCTTAGGTGTTTTACGGTTTATCAAGCATTTGTAATGACTCTTATGTTAGTCATTTAAAGCCGAAACATATTTGAGCATGTAAGAATAATTCTTGATTGCAAAATATTTCATTAACTTGAGTATGACATGATTTTTTCCAAATGCAAGTCCTGCTGTAACACACACAGTCAACCTAACGGTTTTTTGAACGTATATCTAACGTACCCAAATGCAATTCGAACTCGGCTCTCACATTTCTTATTGAGTGTTATTACCACAACACATACATTTTGTTTTAATCATTTCACCCTAAGCAAGGCATTCCACTGTTACTATTGCACAGGGGGTTACATAGGGGAATGTGATGAGAAAGGGAAGAGACAGAGGAGAAATTGGACTTACAATGTAACAAAGTGGATAGTAAGATCATTCACAGAGACGAAAACTTTGTCAGGCAATCGAGACAAAAGGCACTGGTTAGATGGTCACGTGCTCAGCGACTTTATGATTATACACTTTCATAGAACTTACGACGATGATGATGATGATGAAATGCGTTTATTGATGATAAATTGAATTTTACCGAATATTGCAGGATTCGGGTTGCCTGGGTTGTCAAGCTTGGATAATTTCCGAGGAAATTTACCAGCTGGTAAGCAATGACGTTCACAAAAAACAAAAAAACAAAAAAATAAAACAAACAAACAAAAAAAAAACGAAAGAAAATAGCAACGAATTTATGTACATCATTTCTTTTCAACTTTTCAAACATCTTTTATTTTATTTTTGTTAAAAAAAACGCGTTTTTTTAATCAATGTTTATTTTTCTTCCATTTAAAAACCAATCGCTTTCCTCTGAAATTGTTATCACGGCAGCAATCGTTTTTCTCTCAATTCTAACTAGCGAGTAAAAAAGAATTTATTGGCGCCTGCTCGGATTTTAATTAAAAGATTAAAAGAGAGGATAGGCAGGAGAGAAGCAAGAAAGAAAAAGAAAGAAAGAAAAACGAAGAAAAGTGCAGAAAAGAAAAACGAAGGAAAGTGCAGAAAAAAAGAAAGAAATAAAAACCAAGGAAAGGTTGACAAAATGCAGAAAAAGAAAGAATGAAAACAAACGAAAGAAAAACAAATAAAAACCAATAAAAGTTTGACAAGGTGCAGAAAAAGAAAGAAAAAAGAAAAAGAAAGAAAGAAAGAACCAACAAAAGTGAAAAGTAGAAGAAATAAAACCGAAGAAAAAGTTGACAAAATGCAGAAGAAGAAAGAAAGAAAAAATAAAGAGAAATAAAAAAGAAAAAAGGTTGACAAAATGCAGAAAAAGACAGAATAAAAAAAAGAAAGAAAAACAAATAAAGACAAATAAAAGGCTGACAAAGTGTAGAAAAAGAAATGAAGAAAGAAAGAAAGAACGAACAAAAGTAAAAAGAAAAAGAAATAAAAATGAAGAAAATGTTGACAAAATGCAGAAGAAGAAAGAAATAAAAAAGCAAAAAGAAATAAAAACGAAAAAGGTGGACAAAGTTCAGAAGAAAAAAAGAAACAAACAAAGAAACAAAGAATTATAATAGATAAAAGGACGGAGAAAGAATTTTTTAAATCTGTAAAGAGGAAGTGCATTAAGAAGGAACAGTGAAATACAATAAGTAGAAGAATGAAAATGTGGCGAAGAAGAAAAAAATGAATAATAACAAGAAGAAAAATCTTGTTGCTGAGAATAAAAATTAGCAGTTTGAGAAGAAGAAGGTGAAGAAAAAGAAGAATAAGAAGATGAAAGTTGGATTTGAGAAGAAGACGATGCTGATAATATCAAAGAAGAAAAACCTAATAGGTGAAGAAGGAGATGATAATGTTTATAAGAAAAAAGAGGAAATAATTATAGTCTAAGAAGAAAAACTTAATGGTTTGAGAAGAAGATGAAGATTATAAAAGAGAAGAAGAACAATCTAATTGCTTCAGAAGAAGAAAAAGAAGAAAAGCTGCTAATTTGAGAAAAATAGTGATTAAACAAAAAGAAAAAGAAGAAAAAATCTTGTTGTTTCAGACAAAAAAAGGGAGAAGAAAAGCTTATGATTTGAGAAGAAGAAAAAGAAGTAGAAAAATAAGAAAAAAGAAGATGACAAAAATAGTCGTTTGATAAAAAGAAGAAAAAATTCAGTTCCTTCAGAAGAAAAAAATAGAAAAAAAATGCTTATAATTTGGAAAGAAGAAGAAACAACTAGTGGTTTGACAAGTCAGTCAGTTAAGTGCCATACGTGAAACACGATTAGGCGATCATGTCTCGACAAAGACATGACTGACTGGGCAGAAGATTATCCCGTAGTAGGTTGCCATTCCTTTCTGCGGTAGACTGGTTGCCAGCCAAGGGTATAGAACCCAATCTGTCCTGTTATTTAACCCATAACTGGAAGGAAGAGACGGATTAATACCTTTCCCAAGGGGATTTGCGCGTAAGTGAATGCAATGAATTCAACTAGAATTCGAACTCGGTTCCACAATTTCTCATTCCGAACCGATATCCACTGTACCACAACACACATCCTGGTTTGGCAAAAAGAATAAGCAAAAAAACAATAAAGTAAATGGTGTGAAAATAAAGAAAACAAAATGAAAGAATAAAAAACACCGATAAAACTGATCGGAATAAACCAAATGAAGTTGTTAATGATGTCTCAGCTAAATAAGAATCAGAAGAAAATTATATTACAATTATTATTAATGGAGAAAAGCCTTGGCTTGTATCATTCAATGCCTCTTAAACAAAGGTAATGACGTTTTGTCACCACCAAGCAGATATAAACCCGTTCCAATAGAGAATAGCGCTGACACATCAATGATATTCCTTGCTTTAAACGTCTATTGCGTCTGAAGCTCACCCCAGTTCACAAACAGAACTCGTACCATCGCTAAATATGCTAGAAAGGGGCCAATATATTGTATCGATCTAGAAAATGTCTAACTCCTGTCGCCATATTGTGGAGTCAGTTAAGACTACGAATGCAGTATTACTGGCATAGCTGAGTTAGTACTGCCTTCTCATTATCGTCCATAGCCTAAACGTTATTACCCGGACTTATGGCTGATAAATTATTTTCATTTCTGCAATCTTCATCCTACAGACAAAAAAGATGTTCTCTTCTCACTAACCTATCACGATTACTGTGACATCGTGCGACATTTCTTATTTCCGCCATTTTATTTTTACAGCATCCGCAGACTTCTTTCGCAGAAAGACTTCCAAGAGGATGCGTTCCCGATTGCTACAATCCTTATTATTCTAATTAATTAAAATCTAGAGTCAACCAATAAAAATCTAACATATATTCATCGAATTCAATTATTACTCCCTTCTTGGCTCTCCATTACAACAATTAGTTAAGTGCCATACGTGATACACGCTTGTGTGGTCATGTCTCTTTTGAGACATAACTAACTGGGCAAGAGATTTTCCCGCAGTAAGTTTCCATTGCTTTCTACAGTAGACTAATTGCTAACCAAGGCTATGGAACCAAATCTGTTCTGCTATTTAACCCATAGCCAGAGGGAGAAGAGACGAATTAATACCTATCTCAATGATATTTGCGCGTAAGTGAATACAACAAATTCGACTGGAATTCGAACTCGGATCGATTTCGGTCAAACTACAAATAGAAAGGTAGTGGGGCATGAAATTTTGTAAAAAAAAAAATCGAGGTGATACTCTTTTTTATCTGCTTCAGGACGTAGGCGATCGTGGACATCCACATTTTCCTGTTCTTTGTAGTTCCTAATATATTTTCTCTTGTTATTTTTCCAAACCCTTCTCTGTCATCCATTTGCTTAAACCCATCAAGTATTTATCGGGCTGATTTTCCCCGTTCCTCTATCCACCCTGTGAGTATCAGATTCTCCAAGCCACCGTTTTTCATTATGCGTCCAATAAACTTCAACTGTCTCATCTTGATGTTAATTTGAAGTTATCTACTTGTTTTCATTCTCTGTAAAACCTTGTCGTTGATCACATTTTCAGTCCATGGTATCCTCAGCATCCTTCTGTAGAACACATTTGTTTCTTTGAGTTTATTCTTCATCTGTGAAATTGTCGAGCATTTGCAGCCATATAGGAAAAGAGATACCACGTAACACTTCAGTACACCTTTCTTTGTTTCCAAAGAATTTTTCCTGTCTCTTCATATTTTGAAGCTTTTGAAATGGATCTTTGGCCAAACCAATATCTTCGGATATCAGTGTCGCTCATTACGTCCTCCGTTAGAACACTTTCCAAGATTTTAAATTTCTGTATCTGCTTTTATTTAGCATCCCCGACGTTTAATTGGCATTTTAGAATCCTCATTTTGCTGATGACCATCCATTCAGTTTTCTTGTAGTTTATATCTAAAGTTATTTATAAATGGAACTTTGTCTGTATGTATGTGTGTGTCTGTGTGTGTATCCGTTACCTATAGACATTGAAACGGCTGAACCGATTTTCTTGAAAATTTACACAGTTGTACTCTAAGCGTCTGCGAGTGTTCTTAGATAGGTTTTGTGTCGAGGTACCCCCGATAAATATTGAAAATCGATAATCGAAAAAATCGGGTTATAGAAGGTGTGGTCCGATTTTAATCAAATTTCATACACTCATAGACAAAGATATAAGAAACGATATTCAGAAGTTTCAAGGTTGTAGTTCTTACAATAGTGCAGAAAATCGATAATATATATAAAAGGCAATATGTTTCTGTGTGTGTCTGTTTATCTGCCTTTTTATTTTAGTTTTTGCTTCAGGTTTGTCTCTAAGTAGGTATAATTGTAGTTCTTAGTCTCAGCCATGACACCATTTACTCAGAGGACTTATTTAGCCTTCAAAATTCAGTTTACGACGAAAAATCTTATTTGATATCGATACCAGGAAATCAAAATTTGACTTACATCCATTCATTTTTCTTTCAGACTACGGTTTCGCTTTAACTGGAAACAACTATTGGTTTTTAACCATTCGTACCAACGTCCAAAGTGTGCTCCAGGACTGTGGATTAGTTTTAGAGCTTTCATTACACCCGAGCAACGCCGGGCTTTACAGCTAGTTCTACTTAAAGTAGAGGATGTTGATAAATTATAGGGTCTAGTAACTATCCAAATGACCAAATGCGGTGTTTGTCATTGGCTTCTTAGCCGTACCGAAAAAACTCAGCACCGACTCATACATATGCAAATTATATCTTTGTACCTAATCTGATGGATTAATAACTCTGGAGATTAATATCAGAAAAATGTACAGTCTTACAGACGCTGCATTATTCTCTCCATTTTCAAAAGAGTCGTTTGCTGTCAGCAGCGACATTGTTGTTTATTAGATCGCTGATTATTTCATTGAATATTTCTGAAACCGATCTTAAGGTAGCTTTATGAAACATCTGCGAATTTTCAAGGATTATATTTATTTTAAAATCAACAAAAATACAAGAAGAATAAGAGGTTTAGCTGGAAAGTTAACATTCTGACCATAAATTAAATGAAACTAGACACACAAATTGTTATGCAAAAAGACATGCAATTGTACCTCAATATAACAGCTGATTAATCTATGAACTTTCCAGCCAACCGTCGTAAACGTAACTTGAAAGAGATTAAAACAATATTTTTTTTTCATTGAAGATGTGTCATGACTATGAAAGGTTAGAGAACGCACCTATTAAAAGGTTATTTTCGAGAGACCTAACAAGGAATAGCAGTTTTGATTAAACTAATGGAATAATAGCAAGGACTTATATGTAATTGTTTGAATTGGAAATAAAGGAAACCCGTCAACTCTTCCACGTACGTTAGCAGAGTAATGTTTAAGTAATAAACGAATTAACAAAGAAAAACTGACAAACAGACAGTCAAATAGAGATAGACAGATAGGGAGAGATATAGAAGGAGAGATATAAATATAATAAGAAACGAATTTATATATATATATATATATATATATATATATATATATATATATGAATTCTAAACATATACTGTTAAATATAGCAGACAATGAATGTGTATTATGTTTAATCATGAGTCGTTATAAAAATCTTATTTTGGTTTTTACTTTTAAGTAAAATAAAAACAGAAATTGTACAAAATTTGATTTTTTTTTATTATGCTAGTTCTAATCTTTCCGCTCACCTGAGCCGTCTTCAGAAAAGTTACAGAGACGTTAACCTAAAGACATCCACTATTAAAGATAATTTTATCTTATGTTGACATAAAACATTGTTATGCAACGATAGCAGTCACCGAATAGCAGACGCAGTTCGTAAATCTGTAATGTGGTTTTATGACGTCACACCGCTTGAGAAACAGAAATGTTAACAGACCCATATGTCTAAATGCAATCTAATGTGTTGCGACCAGGTTGAAAGGTGATTTTAGTAAGTGTGGGTTGCTTTGATTTAATGTAGATAGCCTCCTATATTTGAAGTTTCTTTTTACTTTGTATATGAGTGAGTTTTATTTGGTTATCAACTAAAATCTGTCTAATATTACCTACATGGCTATGTTTTTCTAAGAAATGTTGTTTAATTGACAGGTAAGTCTATTGGAGATCGTGGTTGTAGTAAAACTAATACATATAGTGGGTTTATTCTGAGTATCAGAGATGCAATCTCTGAACGGGCATGAAAATTAATACACTACATTGATTTTCTGAAGAGGATTTAGTTGTATGGTTGTAACGTTATTAGAGACTATGAGGTCAAATGTTTAAAATGTTTTATGATATATGATGAGCTTAAATTCATTGTTATTATTTATTTATTAGTTTAACATTTCTACGTATTATGTTTTTGAGTGTTTTTTTATCATGTTTGTAATTATTATGAATTTGGTTGGAATAGTATAAGTTAATAGCGTTATGTTTATTTTGACGTACACACACTAACACACACACACACATAAATGTAGATATATAGTATATTAGGTGGTATAAACTAATCGATACATATTTCACAGTGTTTAATATTTTGAATAAAAAATAAATTGCGACACAGATTTCTATGTTTCGATTATTCTGAAAATGCCATCAGGCAATATTAGAGGATAGTTGTGAAAATGTAAATCATTTTCACAACTAACATCTAACATTGCCTGATGACGATATATATATAGATATATATATATTTTTTTTAACGAAACTTGGTTATAAGCAACCGACAATTTGAAATGAATTGTTTGAACATTATTTTTTATCGATACTCGTATTTAAGTAGATATTCTGTTTTTTAATGAAACAGTATTATATCTACCGGCCTGATTATTTACGATAAATTTTTATTACGAAAATGTGTGCCATTCTGCGGGATTCGAACCTGCGACCCTTATCTATATAGGGGAAGCTACCATTTGATCTGGTAATGTCTTAGACCTCACGACCACGAAATTCATTCAAATTGTCGGTTGCTTATAACCAAGTTTCGTTAAAATTCGTTGATTTCCGTAACATGTTTACATTTGTTGACATTACGATACATTTCAGAGCAGATATGTTTGTTTACGATGAATCGAAAATTTTGTTATATAGGCTTGATAAAAACCTCGTTTAGACTGGAGGCTATTCGTGGTCGAGATCAAATGGTAGCTCCCCTATATAGATAGGGGTCGCAGGTTCGAATCCTGCCGAATGGCACACATTTTCGTAATAAAAATGTATCGTAAATAATCAGGCCGGTAGATATAAATATATAATACTGTTTCATTAAAAACAGAATATCTACTTAAATACGAGTATCGATAAAATAAAAAAATAATGTTCAAACAATTCATTTCAAATTTTCGGTTGCTTATAACCAAGTTTCGTTAAACTTGGTTGATTTCCGTAACACACACACACACACACACACATATATATATATATATATATATATATATATATATATATGTACAAGTATGCACAAAGCAGTAGATGTCGGCTCGGAACGAGAAATCTGACAGCCGAGTTCGAATATTAGTCGAATTCCGTGCATTCACATACTCGCAAATACACTTGTGAAAAGAATTAATCCGCCTCTTCTCCCTCCAGCTATGAGTTAAATAGCAAAACAGATTGGGTTATTTAGCCTTGGTTTCCAACCCGTCTACCGCAGAAAGTAATGCCAACTTACTTCGGGAAAATCTTCTGCTCAGTACGTTATGTCTCTTTCGAGACATGATCGCCCAATCGTGTATTGCGTATGGCACATAACTGACTGATACATTCAGAGTGTATCAAAATTACTTTTACAAATATTGGGATCAGGTTCCTCACCACAAGACAAAGTCAAAAGTTCATATGAACATCCTTTTGCAAATAATTCATTTTGTATTTATTAAATTTTATCTTTAAGTTATATGCTGTTAACTGTACAATCCAAGATGCAATCATAAACTAATTGTTACCATATTTTGTGATACCACGGATCCTGTCTCAGTAACTGGATAATAAGCAAGATGAAATGCTGTATGATTGCTGCCTTCGGTTTGGAAACCCTCTCATGTACAGCCGTGCAGCCGTATGTAAAATTAATCTAAGCCAACTCACGATATGACTATCCTGCCATTGTCAAACGAAACATTTCTCAGTTAATTCACGACTACACACGTTAAACGTTGAAGACAACCTTACCACAAAATTACACGAATGACAAGTATAACCTACGCAATGTAACAACAAAGGGCCGTTTGTACGTAAACTTATTTAAAACATAATAATTCAAAAATGAAAAACATAATCATATGTTTACATAGATTCTTCTCCTTTTAAATGTATTTCTGATACAACCTGTACACACACACACACACACACACACGCACACACACACACACACACACACACACACACACACACACACACACACATATATATATATATATATATATATATATTATAAATTATATTTTAGAACATGTACAATATTTTTATGTATATCCACTACAAATCGTACATTTGTTTCGACATTGAAACTACAATATCTCCTCAGGTGGTGTGGCTGAGGAGACATTGTAGTTTCAATGTCGAAACATATGTACGATTTGTAGTGTACATATGCATATAAAAATATGTACATGTTCTAAAATAGAATTTATAATAAATATTCACAGCTCTATATATTATATATCGAGCACTGTTTTAAATTAATGTTTTGGACGTTGTAAAAAAAAATTTTCTTCGTTCCTTATCCACTCGAATATATATATATATATATATATATATATATATATGAAGATGAGATGATTAGGTAAAGTGTAAATGTTTTTCATTAATCACGCGTTTTGCCACCGGAGAAAATGTGTGTGTTTTATTTTTATTTATTTATTTTTTTTGTTCCTCCGTTTGATAACGCACGCAAATATATAGAGAGAGTGATATTTAGATATATATATATATATATATATATATATATGAAAGAAAGGCAAAAAAATTTTGAGAAAAAATATCTTTTGATCTTTGAGAACATGTGTGCATTTATTGCCTCAGCTTATCACTTCATGATTTAGGTTTTTAGAGACTCTGACTGTTGGGCTTGTTTGTTTTATCTGCATTCGTATTGGTTTTTGTATTGTTGGATTTTAGATCAGGGATTTTTACTATTATAATCATCATCATCATCATAATCATTTATATTATTATGGACTCTCCTATCGATTTCGACGAATGAGTGTCTAAATCAGACTAACACACAAAGAATTGTTTAGAGTGGTAAAGGCTTGTGTAGCATCATCCACACTTTTTCGAACTGCTTATAACACACAATCAGTGAAGAAGTTCGCCACAGATCGCATGAACAGCAGACCTCAGTTATTTAACTCATAACTAGAGGGAAGGGACGGATTAATACCTTTCCCAAGAATACCAGTGAGTAAGTGAATGCAGAGTGTTCTATTGACATTGGAACTCGGCTCACTGATCTCCCTTTCCAAGCCGACATCCACCGCATCACAACGCACATTAGTCCATAAACGCTTACAGCAGCTGGTATTCCAAAGAGGTCACCCATCTAAGTACTGACCAGGTTCAACGTTGCTTAACTTCGGTGATCGAGCGGGAACCGGTGTATTCAACGTAACATGATATTAAAAAAATATATATGTGTGTGTGTGTGTGTGTGTGTGTGCGCACGCATATGTATATATGTGCATGTAGTAAAAATAGTTTTTAAAAATATATCAGTCTAAAGCTGTTCGCCAAAAAATTACTTTTAAAGAGATGGTTTTAACAGTGCAGAAGTGAAAAAGTAGTTTATAAATGATTTTTTTTAATCATATCACCCCAAGCAAGGCGGTAACGCCACTGATACGCAGGGGGATACATAAGAGTAAAAAGATTGGAAAAGAGAAAGCCGGAAACCACATCCTAAACAGGGAACAAGGGATGAGCCTCTTTACCTGTGATAGTTACTGTTTCAATTTCAAAGCATAACTAACGAGGTGTGATTACTCTCGTTACTCTCGTTACTCTCGTTACTGGAAAAACAAATTTCATCGGCATATATATATTGTATGTGTGTGTGTGACTGTGTGTGTTAAGATAAGGAGATGAAGTAGAAAACGGTTTCAGAAACAATACGTTTGACTACCATGTGCCAGGGAAGCATCATGAGGTCCAGATGAAAGACTACACATGTCTTCCGTAATATTTCGCTCAAATTTCAGTGTGCCCTGCTCGGTAAGCTGTCAAATCGGTTTTTTATTTTTCTCTCTCTGCTTTTAATAATTTATTATTATTTTTGTTTTTGGTACTAACTTTTTTCGACCTACATTCCGTGTGGATGACCAACCACCCGCTACCCTCCTGTTTACTCTAAGAATACATGAGAGCTAATCTCTCCCCACACCCTTCCGGCCAGAGTTTCCTATCAGTTTACAGCCCGAGATATTTTGAAAATTATAGAGTCGAAATTAAAAATGTCTTCCGTAATATTTCGCTCAAATTTCACTGTGACCTGCTCGGTAAGCTGTCAAATCGGTTTTTTTTATTTTTTTCTCTCTCTGCCTTTAATAATTTTTTTTTTTTTTTTTGGTACTAACTTTTTTCGACCTACATTCCGTTTGTACTTACACCAAGTTAAAAATTAGTAAATTCTTTATCTTTTTTATTTATTTTTATTTTTTATTTTTTATTTTTTAATTGGAGTAGATAGTTCCTACTATCGCCCGGTCTCACACTCCACCCACTTCTCTTGAACACGAGTAGAAGTGATCACCTTGTTTCTTGTTTAGGAAGGGGTTCTCGGTTCATCTACCTCCTCCTTCGGTCTTACTGTTAGCTCGGTTGGAAACTCTTTGCGGTTATTGACTATGGTGGCAATGTCTCTCCATTCTGAGGGTACCGAGTTGGCAGTTTCCTGGTTGCTGCTTCCGACTGGTAGTTAGGAGCCCGAACTCTTGCGTAGCGTCTAGAGAAGCTGCTCTGATCAACAGTTGAATAATATCGGGGTTCCTGTAGTGCCATATCGCGCATGAACGGGCGTCCCTTCATGAACCTCCGGTGGGCAACCCCGAGGCCACATTATGTTGCAGGCTGCGCCAATCTCACATGGTGCAATCCTCACATGGTGCAAACAGCGAACGATTGATTCTACTCTAGACTGCTCTCCTCAACTAAAAAAAAAAAAACTATGAAAAAAATCAAACAAAATAACAAAACAAAACCAGCTACTCTGAAAACGCCCAAACCTGTCTGTGTCTCTTTCACTAACATACGAAGCATCCGCACTAACTTTTATAGCGTAGAATCTTTCCTCCAAACTAACTCGCCTGATATCTTACCCCTATGCGAAACTAACCTTGACCCTACTATCCCCTCCTCTGAGTTTTATGTTCCTGGTTACCTTCCCCTCTTCAGGAAGGACTCCAATATCCATATGGGCTTGGTGTATATGTCAGCGAACACCTCCTCCTAGCTAGAGTGACATCTCTTGAATCCCTGGACCAGTCTTTCATGTGCTTCCGTCTCTCACTCCTAACCTCAGTGAGCTATCTTTTCTTCCTCTACTGCTCCACCTCCTCCTCTGACTGCTCAGTACTTGACAGCATCTCTGACAATATCGACAAGGCCATTTCTTCTCACCCGTCTGCCCATATCTTCGTGTTTGGTGACTTTAACGCCCACCACACTAAGTGACTGGAAAACTCTGTCACCGACCCTGCTGGTGTCCACACCATTAATTTTTCAATCTCCCAATCTCTTACGCAAGTGGTGGACTTCCCCACGCGTTTTTCCAATAGCCCTAACGGAAGGGACTCGCTACTAGACCTCTGCTTCACTTCCATCCCAAAGTCTTGCACCACCAGACAGCTCTGCCCTCTCGGAAATTCTGACCACGCCATAGTTTCTGTCAACATCTCGTATCACTCCACCCCTACCCAAGAAACCCAAACCCAGACCAGCAGAATATCCTACTGCTATCAAAGAGCAGACGTTCCGTGATTTCCTCTGTGACGTCCCTTGGAACAATGTTTTTAGTCTTCCCGTCGAAAACTGTGCATCAGAGGTCTCCTCCAGGGTTAAGGCTGGCATTGATGTTTTCATCCCTGCCAGGAAATTTCAGCTTAAATCCCATTCGTCTCCCTGGTTCTCAACCGCTTGCTCGGCCGCCATTGCCCAACGGAATCACTTCTTCCGGCTTTACCGTAGCCACGCGTCGGACCAAAACAGGCGCCTTTTCGCTTAAAGCTCGTAATAAATGCAAAAAGGTACTTAGCGAAGCTAAGATGCTGTTTGATGCCAGAATGAAACAACGCATAGCATCATCTAAGTTCGGCACCAAAGACTACAGGTGCTTCTGTAAAAGCGTGCTTAATATGAGTAAGTCCTCAATACCTCCACTAATCAACGAGTTTGAGGTCCTCACCTCCTCAGCGGACAAGGCTGAATGCTTTGCCCGTAGATTCTCGACCAATTCATGTCTGGACTCGTCTGGAGTTTATACAACCGACTTCCCACCTAGAACAGAGGCCCAATTGAATGAGTCCACATCACGCCCTCGCTGATTTCTAACATAATCTCAAAACGACCCTCACAAAGCGAGTGGTGGAGACGGAATCCCAATCATAGTCTTAAAGAAATGTGCCTCTGAACCATCCTCTGTCCTTTCTAAGCTATACAACCTCTGCCTATCCTCCTCCTGCTTTCCTGCCTGTTGGAAGTCTTCTACTGTGGTTTTAATATTTAAGAACACTGGTGAACCCTCGGACCCCGCAAATTACCGCCCTATCAGCCTTCTTCCGATCTTTGGCAAAGTGTTGGAAGCCATTATAAACGCCGAGGTCGTTCAACATCTCACAGCCCACAGGCTACTCTCGGACAAGCAATATGGCTTCCACTTCACAAGGTCTACTGCTGATATGCTAACGACCACCACCTAGTATATATACCAGGCTCTCGACAAGAATGGTGAAGCCCAAACCGTCGCCTTGGACATCTCTAAAGCGTTCGACATAGTATGGCATGCCGGCCTTTACGGAAAATGCGAAGCTACGGCATAACTGGACTTTTGTTGAACCTAATCCAGTCATTCCTCTCTAACCGCACTCTGAAGGTGGTATTAAACGGACATGCCTCTCAGAACTATCCTACAAACGCGGGTGTCCCCCAAGGCTCTATCCTAGGTCCTACGCTCTTTCTAATCTACATCAACGATCTCCCCGATGCCATAACATCCCAAGTAGGTATATACGCCGATGACACCACAGTTTACTCTCGCTTCGATCAAAACTCTGGTGTTGGTGACAAGACGAACCTCGCTGCCGAGCGTGAAAAGGACCTCCAATCCGTGGTGGGTTGGGATAAGAAATGGCTCGTAAAATTCAATTCTTCCAAAACGAAGCTGCTTTCAATTAGCCACCACATACAACCGTACTCCCCCACCCATTAGCATGGAACAGGCTTGCCTCCCAGAGAGTAAATCACTACGTCTGCTTGGTCTGACACTCTCAGCGGACCTCAAGTGGGATGACTACGTCGAATCCATTGCTAAATCCGCTGCTATGAAAGTCGGCTCTCTGTGCAGGGCCCGGAAATTCTTTCCGCCTGAATCTATCCTGCACATATATAAATCTACCGTCCACCCGTGTATTGAATACTGCTGCCACATCTGGTCGGGTGCCCCCGCTATTCTCCTCGGGCTTCTTGACAAAATACAGCGGAGAATCTGTAATGTGATCGATACCGACTTAGGTGACCGCCTGCAGTCACTCTCTCACCAGCGTGACGTGGCTTCCCTGTGCCTCTTCTATAAGTACTTTCACGGCTTCTGCTCGGGTGAACTTAAATCACTGGTGCCCCCTGGGTGTGAATTTGCACGAGATACTAGATTGGCAACTAGGTCCCACCCCTTTTCAATGAAACCGATGAAATATAACCGCAATTTCTACTCCAACAGCTTCGTTTCTCGCATTTCCCGCCTGTGGAATTCCCTTCCGCATGATTGCTTCCTCGACGGCTACAACCTCCAGGAGTTTAAATGTAAGGTCAATAGATACCTCCTAACACTAACTCGCACCCATTCCCTCCAACGCTCTCCCTACGTACCTCATAATTCGTCTATCACCATCCCTCTGACATTTCCTATACCCAATCGCTCTATGTAGCCCCATGCGCTATAGTGGCAGTGGACTACCTTACTTGGAGTGATATGATTAAAAAAAAAACACACATCTTGCGCAAATAATTTTCGTTATAATTTTTTAAAGCCAATGACAATGAATTTTCTCTTTTCAAATCCAACAACCAGGAAAAGCTTTCTTTTTACGCCGAGTCTTTAACATTTGTCGGGTTTAAAATTAACCCGTATCTTTTTTATATCGTTTTATTTCTATCTCTCGCTTATTTTTTTATAGTGCATTGAGCGCTATTTCTCTTGCGATGATTGGTAATATCATCTATGAGCCTGCCTAAGTTTTTTATGTCTTGAATTTTGAGATCAGTGCTTTTTCAATGTTGTTTCCTTTTCTTACTAAAGTTGTTTTCTTTTCTTACTAAAGCCTAAATATTTGTCAGATTTTGAGATCAATGCTTTTTCAATGCGTTGTTTTCTTTTCTTACTGAAGCCATAAATATTTGACATTCAGACATACTGACTTGTTAATATTTTTTTCTTTGCTACTTCTTCCAGCAAACTGTGCTACGGTTTCTTTTGTAATGATCGATAACATCATGTATGAGCCTGGTCCGAGGTTTATATCTCCTGAAGATTGCAATTAGTGCATTTTCAATGTTTTTTTTTTCTTAGTTAATCCTTTTCTCTACTTATACGTACATTTTCTGTCAGTCTTTCAAATTCTATTTAAAATGACGGACTACTATTTCATTGGTAGCTTAGAAGAAAGTGTATATTGAGATCTACGGAGAGCAAATATACGTCTGATATATACTTTTGAGTTTTAATAGGGATCAACCTTGTCGGACACTCTATCTCCGGGCGGAGAGTAATCCAGACGTCTGGGGGAAAATAAACAGTTTTCGAACCCTGCTTATCCAGGGTCTACGGAAAATATATTAAAAACAAAATATATCATCACTTGCTGAATATATTAAAAACAAGATGTGTCATCAGTCGTTAAATATATTAAAAAGAACATTTATCATTAGTCGTTAAACATATAAAAAAACAGAGTCATAGTAAAAATATAATTTCGAAACATAGAAAATACTGTGCCGCGAAAATGTTAATTAATTATATTACAATAATTGTATATATATATATATTTCAATCCTGGGTAAAAAGCAATCGGAGTCTAACCGTACTGATTAGCTGTGATACGGCGAAACAGATCTGTCTACGGATGACAATATATATATATGCATGCACACTACCGACCCTAATTGTTAGGCCACCACAGTTTTATTTTAAATTATGTATTTCAACTATTTTTAAGAGGATAATTCTAAATGAACATAGAATGGTTCTTTTGTTATGATTACTTTGCAAAAATTTACAAGGCATAGAGGCAAAAATGAACTCTTTCGAATCATCCTGATTTTTCTTCATTCTTTCATTGATGAAATCGCAATATAGGTAATTAATATAGGTAATTAATATAGGTAATTAATATAGGTAATTAATAGATATTTATAAATTCAATTGATGCACGTGCTATGGTGGAGTATTAACAAAAGAGCCATTCTATTTTCATTTACAATTAATCACTTGGCAATAAATACTAAAAAATAGTATGAAATACATATTTTTTTTAAAACACTAGGGAGGCCTAATAATTATGGCCGGCAGTATATATATATATATGTGTGTGTGTGTGTGTGTGTGTGTGTGTTTTCAAAAAGACACTATCTGAAATATTTGACCAAGGTGAAATTCGAAACATATAGTCATCGGTTCAACGCTTTTATCATCCGTTCACCTGCCTACCAAATAGATTTAAATAGATTTAAATAAATCTATAAATATTATGTTCATTAGCGGATTTTATAAAATCATAGATATTGTTATAACTTCACATCTGATTTAACTAACTTACGTTGTATACTGTTGCGAAAACGTTGCGATACAACCAACAAATTAAATGAAGCTGTTCCGAATAAAAACCGAAATTCAGACAAATTGAAAACTACTGTTTAAAGCGCCCAAACTTTGTGATAAAATAAAAACACGGAGATTAAGAAACTCATTCCGATAAATCATTTTCTCGTAATAGGCAATCCTGAAAGTATTAAAGGTTCTGTCACGCACGCATTATTGCCGGCCATAATGTTAACAACTTGACATACACTGATGAAAGATTGTTGATCAGATAATCAGGAAGGAAACTACAGGAACTAATACACAAAGGTAAGTGAGAATAAAGGACTAAGCATCTTCTTCTTTTATGTGCCTTGTCCATTCATCGCTTTCCACGTCTCCATATCCCTGATGGCTCTGAGCACACTTTTTCCTGTAACAGCACGCAACCCCCGTTCTGTTCTCCACCTGCTCAGGTTCTTCAGATATGTTATCTGCTGCTTTCCTCTGTCACTTTTTATTTCTATCTGGCGTGTTAATATCAGGTCCTCAAAGCCCTACTTCCTCAATGCATGTCCCAGGAACTTTAGTTGTCGCTTTCTGATGTCTAATATTAATTTCCTTTTCGTTTCCATTCTTTCCAAAACCTTATTGCTCACATGCTCGGTCCACGATATCCGCAGCATCCTTCTGTAGACCCACATTTCAGCCGCTTCAAGCTTTTCCTTCATCTTTGATGATATTGTCTAGCATTCGCTGCCATATTGAAGAACAGGTATCACATAGCAATCCAGTACTCTCTTTTTTGTTTCTTGTGAAATTTTCCTGTGTCTTGATACTTTACTCAGCTTCTGGAAAGCGTCCTTCGCCATGCCAACTCGCTTTTAGATCTATGTGTCGTACTTTCTGTCTACTGTTAGGTAGGTATTTAAATTTTGTGTACCTGCTTGATTATAGTATATCCCAGCTGTATTTGTCATTTTGGGCTGCGCTTTGTGCTGATGACCATGAATTCAGTTTTCTTGCAGTTTATTTGTTGTCTTTTTTTGTTACTTTTATCAGCCATTTTCTTTAGGAGATTTTGTAGTTTAATGTCCGTGTCAGAAATCAGCACTGTATCGTCTATATTCCAATTGTGGCCTCCGATTACAAATCTTGGAATAACATCTAGGGTCCTCATAAAAGTCTCGCTGTACAAGTTGAAGAGATCCGGTGAAAAGACACATCCTTGTCTTAAGCCCCTTTCTATTTTTGTATACCTGCTAACTTTGTTATTTGTCCGTATGCTGGCAGTTTACTGCCAGTGGAGATTCTTTATTACTCTTATGTCTTTCCCAAATATGTCGAGACTGCTGAGCATCTCCATCAATTCTTTGTGGCGTATTTCGTCGAACGCCTTTGCATAATCGATAAAACATAGGTACAAATAATTCTTCATTTGTATTGCCCTTTCGGAGAGCATCCTCTTCATAAATATGGCCTTTCTTTTTCCGGTGTCGTTGACGAACCAGCACTGTTCTTGTCCTGTCTCTGACCTGATTCTACTTCTCGCTCTATTCATCAAGATTCAGACGATCAGTTTTGTGATACGACTCATTAAGCTGATAAGACGAAAACAGAATTTATGATATTCAGCAAAAGTAACAGCCTAAAGGGCGAACTACGAATTTGAAAGATCAAAATCAAAATTTCCAATATCTGAGAAATAACAAATAAATGTTTTAATATTGGACAGTAAATGTGAGACTGAAATGTAACGCCTTTAATAATCTAAAAAGTAGAAAAAGAAGCAGGCATTCATATATTATATAAGTTGAATACTTAACTCCATGATATGAATTTTAAAAAAATTTACTTGAAGTTATACACTCTTCTGTCTATATATATATATATATATATATATATATATATATATATATATATATATCTTTTCTTAAGGCGATATGAAATGTTTACTGAACTGAATTACTATTACAATTTGACTTATCTATTTTCCTTGTTCGTGATGGCCCGTGGGCTAATTTGGTAGCTGCGGTTTGCAGTTGTCGTCTGCGCTCAATCGATCACCTCAGGAGAGTTAGAAGTCAACAGTGCTTTTCTGCTTATCCGGAAATTGAACCGTGGTTTTTGTAGCCTTCTTCATGCTCTATCTCATCGAGCTACATGCATGAGTACGTTTACTCCGAAAGTCTGTCTTTGTTTTGCAATTCTTTATTTCTATCGTGACTCAGTCGTTATACGTTTTACTATTGGAGTTGTAATTTGTTTGCGAGTGAAAAACACAAAGCGAGATAAAAAAAATAAAAAATGGTAAAAAAAAAAAAAAATGCATTGCGTAAAACATGAAACCGGTAACTTCCTTTTTTTTTTTCCTTTTTAGCAAGTCTACTTTTTTTTTCATTTAAACTTACCAAAACTGGGACATACAAAATGAGTTTTAGGTGACTAGCGAAAAGTATAGAAAGCTATTTGTAAATTTGAAATATGAGTTTAAAAGTGTCTAATTAAATAACACTTTCTAACTCGTGCACTATCAGATTTAAAATGATCCACACACACAAGCCTTCACACACACACACACACGCACATACAAACACATATACACGCATACATACAGACATATACGCACACAATCACACACACACACACACACACACACACACACACACACACACACAGAGAGAGAGAGAAACACACAGATGTATATATATGAGTATGTGTACCCTACCGGCCATAATTATTAGGCCACCCCAGTTTTTAAAAAATGATGTATTTCATACTATTTTTAGTATTTATTACCAAGTGGATACTTCTAAATAAAAATAGAATGGTTCTTTTGTTAATACTGCAAAATAATTTGTGTATCAAATGAACTGTTCTGGTGTCCAGTTTTTGTGCTCTCTTCCCAATGCTAGTCTCTTCTTCTTATTGGCTGGCCGAAGCAAAGGCTTCCTGGCTGCCTTGGAAATTTTGCAAATTAATAATAAAAAAAGGAACCATTATATTTTTATTTAGAAATATCCACTTGGCAATAAATACTAAAAATAATATTAAATACATCATTTTTTAAAAAAATGGATTGACCTAATAATTATTGCCGATAGTGTACATGAATATGTGTGTGTATGAATACTTATACTTTTTAATGAATATTAATTGCACATTTCTCATTTTGAGTTATTATAATATTTTCCCAATTTTATTTTTATTTTACTTCTATTAGTAAATTTTAAACCCTCTACAATAGTCTAACCATATTGTTATTATTACTTTAAACCAATTTTTTACCAAAATTTTTTTTGTTAAATTTTTAACAAAGATATATAATATATTGTCTCTATTCTATACTACTGTTTCCTTTACTTTTTTTAAAAGTATTTTTAACTTTTCTATTTCTTTCTACCTCTAAAGCTCTGTCATCTCGGCCACTGAATATTTTTCATGCCTTAATTCTTCGTTAATTTTCCCCTGTCTACTCTGTTTGTCCTTTCTTTTTTGTTTGCCCTCACCACTTCTTTTATTTCTCCCCACCACTTTTTACTCTTGTGACACGATTACATTTTGACTCTTTATTCTTCAATATAGACGTAATCAAACAGTCTTCTTCTGATATCGAGCCATGAATCCCTGTCTCTGCCCTTTTTATGTCTGGACGACAAATTTTAATTAGTTTTTTTTTCTTTATTAATTCCCCCACGTTTTTAACTTCCTGTGTATGGATGTGTTTGTCAGCTTCTTCCAGTATGTGAATTTTTGTAATATATTTGAATTAATAGATTTTTGTTTTGGATCTTTGCTGATGAAGCGAGATTTTTCTAGCTGAAATAGCTACTCAAGGAAATTTATTGACACATATATATATATATGTTCCATTTGTAAACGAGTTATTATACAACCTAGATTTCTGTCATTAGTGGCATCTTAAGGCGATTTGAAAAAACCTAGGTTGCGTAATAACGCGTTTGCAAATGGAAAATAGTTCAAAAGTTCTACAATATAATTGTATTGAACACTATTTAATACTAATGCACACTGGTTTAATCTTATTATGACCAGAAAAGTAAGTAATTAAAAGATCAACACTCACACACACACACACACACACACACACACACACACACACACACACACATATATATATATATATATATATATATATATATATATATATGTGTGTGTGTGTGGGGGGTGTAAGATTGACAAGAAGATTAACATAGTGACTTACAGACTACAGTTCAATCGCATCTTATTTAAACATATCCATGACATTCTTGTTGACAATACTCACATGATAGCATCATCCATCTACAAAAACAGATTAAAAATAATGGAAGCACTATCAATAAAAAAGAAAAATCCTACACTTAATATAATAAATTATGAATACGGAAACAATGTGCTCTCTGTGTTCAGAATATAACGTACGCATACTTTTACATACATAAACTCGAAACATATTCAGTTAAACGTAAAAGAAAAGTTCACACTTGATAATGTCTAAAAGTATAGCCAAAAGCACTTGGACAAAACAAAACATTTGAACAATTCCTGTATAATTTGAGTTCTTAAAAAATTATAAGAACACACAAAAATGATTTAAAAACACTTAATGAGAATACCTTGTTTGCTGTTTTCAATGAAACCTGCATAAATGAGAAACTGCTTCCCAAATACACAACATATATATATATATATATATATATATATATATATATATATATATAAAACATTTAAAAAAGGGAACATATTTTATTAAAAAAACTGGATACAAAATATCACTGCGGTTAACATTTAAGGGGCCTTTCGACCAACGCGACTTCAGAAAAAAAATCATCGGTAAAATAAGACTAAGATACTAATAAGGAAAACAATGGCCGGTCACATCCGGGTGTTTCCAGAATCTTACCTCCGCTATCAGCGAGTATTTATTAAATTCTGATACATTTAGGACTAACTATACTGAGTTTTTCTCTTTGTTGCACAGTGCACGGAATAGACTTCACTTATATATATTGGAGTCTATTATTAGTATGTAAAAATCTGCCACGTGCTCACAGAAAGAACTTAAGTATAGATTTTTTTTTCAATCATATCACCCCGGCAAGGCGGTAACGCCACTGATGTGCAGGGGGCTACATAACAGTAAAAGCACTAAATAGAAGAGAGTGAAGAGAATGACAAACCATTTAGAAAGGAGCAAGAGAAGAGAGGGGACACAGGTGTGATAACAGTTACAGAGGTGGAGAGAAGGGAAAGGATATACAGGGTGGTGAGGAAAGAACTAGGGTCAAGTGGTTAAGAGATGAGTATTGACCTTGCATTTGAATTTCTGGAGATTGTAGACGCCAGGAAAGCAAGAATAAGGAAGAGAGTTCCACAGACGGGAAGTGAGTGGAAAGAAGCTGCAGGAGTAGAATTGTCGTCTGTATTTGGTTAATCTCACTGTGAATGGGTGAGATCCAGTTGCCAGTCTGATTACACGACTTGTTTGGGGAAACCTTTACCGAACTGGGGAAAAATATATATTTTTACTTTCCGCCATTCTTCAATTGGTTTTCGTTTAACTTCAGCAACTGATGAATTTTGTTTTCTTATTAGTTGATTAGTCTTATTTTAACGACGATTTTTTTCTGAAGAAGTGCCGGTCAAAAAGTGCCTTAAAATCTTAAACGTTGCGTTAGTTTTGTATTCAGTTTTATTAAGGAAATATGATAACTTTTTAAAAATTTATTTTAGCTTGGCTTAGCACATGGAATGAGAATGATATTCTCCAGTGATCGGAATAAAGAAATCGGAATAAATTAATCGCGCCTTGAAAAGGAATAAATTAATCGCGCCTTAAAAAGGAATAAATTAATCGCGCCTTAAAAAAGAATAAATTAATCGCACCTTAAAAAGGAATAAATTAATCGCGCCTTAAAAAGGAATAAATTAATCGCGCCTTAAAAAGAATTAAATTAATCGCGCCTTAAAAAGGAATAAATTAATCGCGCCTTAAAAAGGAATAAATTAATCGCGCCTTAAAAAAGAATAAATTAATCGCACCTTAAAAAGGAATAAATTAATCGCGCCTTAAAAAATAATAAATTAATCGCGCCTTAAAAAGGATTAAATTAATCGCGCCTTAAAAAGGAATATATTAATCGCGCCTTAAAAAGAATAAATTAATCGCGCCTTAAAAAAGAATAAATTAATCGCGCCTTAAAAGGAATAAATTAATCGCGCCTTAAAAAATAATAAATTAATCGCGCCTTAAAAAAGAATAAATTAATCGCGCCTTAAAAAGGAATAAATTAATCGCGCCTTAAAAAATAATAAATTAATCGAGCCTTAAAAAGGAATAAATTAATCGCGCCTTAAAAAAGACTAAATTAATCGCGCCTTAAAAAGGAATAAATTAATCGCGCCTTAAAAAAGAATAAATTAATCGCGCCTTAAAAAAGAATAAATTAATCGCGCCTTAAAAAGGAATAAATTAATCGCGCCTTAAAAAAGAATAAATTAATCGCGCCTTAAAAAGGAATAAATTAATCGCACCTTAAAAAAGAATAAATTAATCGCGCCTTAAAAAGGAATAAATTAATCGCGCCTTAAAAAGGAATAAATTAATCACGCCTTAAAAAATAATAAATTAATCGCGCCTTAAAAAGGAAGAAATTAATTGCGCCTTAAAAAGGCCTGAACGTACAACGGTTGAAAGGTCGTAAACATGGAAATAAAGATGAAAACCACAATCCAAACAGTGTAAATATTATAAATACTACCTCATCTCAGATGTATATTCAGTCAGTCGGTTAAGTACCAACGTTATAGACGCCTGGGCGATCATATTTCGAAAGAGACATGACTGACTGGGCAGATTATCCCTCAGTAGGTTGCCATAACTTTCTGCGGTTACCTGGTTGCCAGTCAAGGCTATAGAACCCAATTTTTGTTATTTAACTCATAACTGGAGGGAAGATACGGATTAATACCTTTCCCAAGGGTATATTGATGAAATTAAGAAAATTGTGAGGTTGAAATAACTAGTTGCTCAGGAAAAGCAGGGGATGATTTTCAGAAGCTGTGTACTGGAAGTATTAAAAAAAAAGTGAAGATTAACGTTACACCCAATGGTGTGTAGGGCAGCATTTTGCTGTTTCAGTAAAAAATAACTGTTTTTTATGGGGCAGGGTTGTCAGTTCTGCGCCTAACCCCAAAACCTGGAGGAACGTGATTTTCTAAGCGTAGCTTAGACGTAGTACACAGCCGAAAGTAAGTGGCACCCAGTGATGATTGAACTCACTACTTAATTGCAATGATTCAATCGAGACAAGCTTGCTGACCATTACATCCCCGCTAGGTGCCTATTGGAAGTATTAAGAATAAAACTTTTTTTTTTAATCTTTTCAACCGGAGCAAGGCATTCCACTGCCACTGTAGCGCATGGGGTTACATAGGGTTGAGAGAATGATGGGAAAGGATGGTTAGATATAGGAAATGTTAGAAGGAGGGAGATAGAAAGGGTACCGAGAATGAGGGTTGGTTAGATGGTGAGAGTGTTTGAGAGAATAGATGCAACTTAGAGTGTTAGGAGGTGTCTATGGACCTTATATTTAAACTCCTGGAGATTGTAGCCGTCGGGGAAGCAATCGTGTGGAAGGGAATTCCACAGCCGTGAAGTGCGAGAAAAGAAACTGTTGGAGTAGAAGTTGTGGCTGCATTTTATCGGTTTCACTGTAAAAGGGAGGGATCTAGCTGTCAATCTAGTTTCTCGTGCAAATTCGTATCTAGGGGGTACCAGTGATCTAAGTTCATCGGAGCAGAGGCCGTGAAAGTATTTATAGAAGAGACACAGGGAAGCCACGTCGCACAGGTGAGAAAGAGACTGCAGGCGGTCTGCCAAGTCGGTATCGATCACATTACAGACCCTCCGCTGTACCTTGTCGAGAAGCCCGAGGAGAATAGCAGGGGCACCCGACCAGATATGGCAGCAGTATTCAATGCACGGGCGGATGGTAGATTTATATATGTGCAGGATAGATTCAGACGGAAAAGATTTCCGGGCCCTGCACAGAGAACCGGCTTTCATAGCAGCGGATTTAGCAATAGATTCGATATAGTCATTCCATTTGAGGTCCGCTGAAAGTGTGAGACCAAGGAGGAGTAGTGTTTTACTCTCTGGGAGGCAAGCCTGGTCCATACTAATGGGAGGTAGGTGCGATTGTTTATGATGATTAATTGATAGTAGCTTCGTTTTAGAAGCATTAAAGCTTACGAGCCATTTCTTACCCCAGTCCACTACGGATTGCTGGTCCTTTTCAAGCTCGGCTGCAAGGTTATCTTTATCGCCTACACCAGATTTTTGGTCGAAGCGAGAGTAAACTGTGGTGTTATCGGCGTACATACCTACTTGGGATCTTATAGAATCAGTGAGATCATTAATGTATATCAGAAAGAGCGTAGGACCTAGGATAGAGCCTTGAGGGACACCTGCGTTCGTATGGTAGTTCTGGCAGGCATGTCCGTTTAATACCACCGTCATTGAGAGGAATTTAATACCACCGTCATTAGAGAGGAATGACAGGATTAGTTCAAACAAATGTCCAGTTATACCATAGCTCCGCAGTTTGCATAGAAGGCCAGCATAACAAACTCTGTCAAACGCTTTAGAGATATCCAAGGCAACGGTTCGGACTTCGCCATTCCTGTCGAGTGCCTGGTATCCGTACTCGGTGATGGTCGTTAGCATATCAACTGTAGACCTGGTGAAGCGGAAATCATACTGCTTGTCCGAAAGGAGCCTCTGTGCTGTGAGATGCTGAACCACCTCGGCGTTGCCCGCAAACAAGTCAGAAAAGCCACTAAGACGCTGCGATTTACTGGGTATATAATATAAGGGGAAAAAGACAGCGAGAACAATGAAAGAGCACAAATTAAGGAGAGAGACATTGCCTATCAATTTTGGAAGATCAAGGTTGTCTAGAAAGCTATAAACCGGAAGAGAGTTTTACAAGCAAGAAGTTCGATAGAGCAGTAAAATGATAAGATCATGTTGCCGACCTAGATCCATTCTTTTATGTTTCGTGAAGAAATAGCTGATCATGGCCCTCCACCTCTTCCTTGTAGCTCTTTATATATTTTGTCTTGTTAATTCTTCCAAAACGTCCCCTGCCATCCATTTGCTTAATTTCATCAAATATGTGACGCGCTTTTTTCCCTGTCGCTTTTTCCTTTTGTCTATGCTGAAATAGCTGATCATGGCTCTCCACCTCTTCCTTGTGGCTATTTATATATTTTGTCTTGTTAATACTTCCAAAACCTCCCCTGCCATCCATTTGCTTAATTTCATCAAATATGTGACGCGCTTTTTTCCCTGTCGTTTTTTCCTTTTGTCTATGCTGAAATAGCTGATCATGGCTCTCCACCTCTTCCTTGTAGCTATTTATATATTTTGTCTTGTTAATTCTTCCAAAACCTCCCCTGCCATCTATTTGCTTAATTTCATCAAATATGTGAGGCTCTTTTTTACCCTGTCGCTTTTTCCTTTTGTCTATGCTTATTTATAAGTTTCTCTTTTTCTGTTCTTCAACCAAAACCAAGTCGTTGATCACATGTTCGGTCCATAGTACCCTCAACATCTTTCTGTAACGGGGGGAAATGCGGGATCAGAGCAACGGTTCGCGTGCATGCAAGAACGAGCTGCGGTGTCTCGCTGTCTCCGCGCGATAATGGCTGAAACTCTCCAAGCTAGAACCGCGAGCAGTGCCGTCATGGAAGGCACCGTAGAGCATAGTTCACGATATCTATAATGAGAATATCATTTTGGTACCAATAAAGTTTTAAGGAATACTGAAATTACAATTGAAAATGAATAGGTGCCATTGCTTTCCATCGGATACAAAACCATTCATGATTCACTGCAATCGATTTGCGTAAAACAGATGTTTATTTTAACCCTTAACCGGTCAGTACTTTGGCGAGTGGTTAAACCGTCAGTTTCGCACAAGAGACACGAGTTCGGATCTTGCAACTGTATTCTCATCTTTCTCTTACCTAATTCCTGACATCCCCTATAACCTGTCACTCTTTCTCATGACTTTCCTCCTATGTAACCCCCTGCAAAACAGTGGCAATAAAATGCCTTGCTTGGGGCGATATGATTATAAAAAAAATATACAGCATTCCGTGAATATCCCTCGTGTTGCTGTCCTGCAGTGTCATTGTCTCTCGTCTCTCTTTATGTCTATGTTTTTATATCTCAGTCAACTCCCTGATGTAATCAAATCCCAAGTAGGCAACTACGCCGATGACACCACCATTATTCCCGCCTCACTAAGAAAGCTTCCAAGGCGCTCAAAGATAACCTCACTGCCGATCTTGAGAAGGACCACCAATTTGCTATCTGTCAACCACCATAGACAGTCCCACCAGCATGGATTTAGTTAGTACTCCCTGAAAGCAATAAACTGCACCTCTTCGGCATCGATCTCTCTTCCGACCTCAGATGAAATGGTTACTTTCAATCAATAGCTAAATTTACTGCTGGAAGGTTGGGTCACAGTGTCGGGCCAGTAAGTTTCTTACCCTTCTTTCACTTATACAAATCAATCATCATCTAATGCATTGGATATTGGGTCATATCTGATCAGTCGCCCCTGCTATTCATCTCAGGGTTCTCGACAGGCTCCAGAGAAGAATCTGTAAGGTGATAGATCCCAACCTGGCAGCTCGACTCCAGCCACTTTCTCACCGGCGGGATGTGACTTTCTTCTGTCTCTTCTACAAATATCTTTATGGCTTCTACTCTGACGATATTAGTTCACTGGTCCTCCTCTACAAGAATTTACTCGAGTAACCAGACTGGCAACACTTTTACAGTTAAAACATCTAAATGCAGCCCTACACTTCTACTCGAACAGTTTCTTTTCTCGCACTTTCCGCCTGTGGAACTGTTTTCGGAAGCTTGCTTCCCTAATAGCTAGAATCTCCAAGAGTTTAACTTCAATGTCGATTGATATCTATTATCCCCTTAACACCAGTCGTTCTCTTGCTCTTTCTCTGACACCCTGTGTAGCCGGTTCTTCTTTCTCTTCACTCTCCTCTTATGTAGCACCCTGTCCACCAGTGGCGCTACTGCTTTGTTTGGGGTGAAACAAGTTTTTAAAAATTCAAATCTATCTATCTATCTATCTATCTATCTATCTATCTATCTATCTATCTATCTATTCAAGTTGATTCGTATTTTACATGTTCTTTTTTTGTCTCAGTGTGTTTTCGTCTATTTTCCTAAATTTTATCATATCTATTTTCATATCAATCTGTTTGAATTTACGACAAACATCCAGTTCATCGCTCCGTATCTTTCTCTGTGCCAACAGTTACACCTGCCAATCCCACTGTCTAACGCCTTGGTCCTTTAAATGGAGCAGTAAGGAAATATCCATTGACATCGCGATGCGGCATTCGTAATTAAATAATTGCCAGCATTCAAATGTTAAAGTTGAGATAAATGTGAAAGATCTGTCACCATTTGGACATAAAATAACACGCTTTTTTCTCAATATTTATGCGTTACATCTGGGATGCTGGGTTCGGCGTTAAGGAATTTAACGTCGTTAGCGGGTAACCAAGCTGAGTATATTAAAAAGCAGTTTCAACGATAAATCGATGAAGGAAATTAATGATCCAGTTTTTTTTTATTTTGCTCTCAGATTCGTGATTCTCAGATAATCAGGTTATCTATCTATCTATCTATCTATCAATCTATCTATCTATCTATCTATCTATCTCCGTCTATTCAAATCTACGTATGTATGTATGTATGTATGTATGTATGTATGTATGTATGTATGTATGTATGTATGTATGTTTCTATCTATCTATCTGTCTATCTATCTATCTCCGTCTATTCAAATCTACCTATGTATGTATGTATGTATGTATGTATGTATGTATCTATCTATCTATCTATCTATCTATCTATCTATCTATGTCTATTCACATCTATCTATCTATCTATCTATCTATCTATCTATCTATCTATTCAAATCTACCTATGTATGCATATATGTATGTATGTATGTATGTATGTATCTATCTATCTATCTTTGTCTATTCACATCTATCTATCTATCTATCTATCTATCTATCTATCTATCTATCTATCTATCTATATCCCTCTATTCAAATCTACCTATGTATCTATGTATGTATCTATCTTTGTCTATTCACAACTATCTATCTATCTCCGTCTATTTAAATCTACTAATCGGTCTATGTATGTATGTATGTACCTCTGAATATTCACATCTATCTATCTATCTATCTATCTATCTATCTATCTATCTATCTATCTTGGTCTATTTAAATCTCCCCATCGATCTATGTATGTATCTATCTATCCATCTATCTATCTATCTCTGTGTCTTTATATCTATCTATCTATCTATCTATCTATCTATCTATCTATCTATCTATCTATCTATCTATCTCGGTCTGTTCACATCTATTTATCGTACTCTCTCTCTGTCTCTGTTTGTTTGTCTGTCTGTCTGTCTGTCTGTCTGTCTGTCTGTCTGTCTGTCTGTCAAGCTGTCTGTCTGTCTGTCTCTCTCTCTCTCTGTCTATCTATCTATCTATCTATCTGAATATTGAACTGTATCTCACAAAAACAAATGAGGAAGTGTTATCTAATATTCATTCCTATGTCTATTAGTAAATGCTGTACAATCTCCTCAGCGATATAGAAGAGATTCAAAGTAAAAGAGAAAAGTTTCTATTAACGATTGCTGTAAATAACATAGACGGAACATTTAAGTAAGGAGGGAATTTTAAGGAAATCAGAAAATAATAATTGAAATCTCGTGGACGCTTAACGAGGAAATTTTAAGATTTTAACACTGACCAGGCAAATTTAGGCAAGAGACGAAAGGAGCAATGAGCAGTCTAGTTAGTGTGTTTAAATGAATGGGTGGTAGAACTCGGGTAAAAAAGAGATGCTAAAGTATCAAACGTTTCTTACAGTATAAAAATGTATGAGGTTGTGGAATCCTCAGAGGACGTTTTAAACGAACTCAACATTCAGTCAGTTAAATGCCATACGTGATAAACGCTTGGGCGATCATGTCTCGAAAGAGACATGACTGACTAGGCAGAACGTTATCCCGCAGTAGGTTGCCATTACTTTCCGCGGGAGACTGGCTGCCAACCAAGTTTATAGAACTTAATCTGTTCTGTCATTTAACACATAACTTGAGAGAAGAGACGGATTAATACATTTCCCAAGGGTATTTGAAAGGTTTTTTAAATCGTATCACCCCGAACAAGGCGGTAACACCACTGATGTGCAGGAGGCTACGTAATAGTGAAAAGATTGGAAAAGAGAAAGCAAGGGAACAAGGGATGAGCCTCTTAACCTGTTCAATAGACATGGGTGGAGTGTGAACCGGGCGATAGATAGTTCTATCTACTCCAATTGAAAAACAAAAAAACAAAGTGAGAAGATTGGAAAAGAGAAAGCCGGAAACCACATCCTAAACAGGGAACAAGGGATAAGCCTCTTAACCTGTTCAATATACGTGGGTGGTGTGTGAACCGGGCAATAGATAGTAAGTGAATGCAAGAAATTCATGTGGAATTCAAACTCAGCTCCCGGATTTCTTGTTCCGAGCCGATAATTACTGCACCACAACGCACCTCAACATTGTTAAGAGAAAATTATACGATTAAAAAAAAAAACGTATATTTTTTTTATTTTTTTTATCTTTGTGGATAAAAATATAAAGAGGGCAAAAGATACGGAAATATTTAATCACTGCATTAGTTTAATGTGTAAGAGCAAGACGACTCGAACGACCCGAAGTCAAATTGTCAGCATTTATTGTTGGTTAAAATAAAAACACACTATGCAAATGAATGGGTTGATGCCAGATTTAAGAAGGAAAACTGAAGAGACACTGTAACAATGCAGTGATGTGCGCTGTGGTGCAATGGATATCGACTCGGCACGACAAATCGGGTTGCTGAGTTCGAATTCCAGTTGAATTCCTTGCATTCACTTACGCGCAAATACCCCTGGAAAAGGTATTAATCCGTCTCTTCCCTCCAGTTATGAGTTAAATAACAGGACAGATTGGGTTCTATATCCTTAGCTAGCAACCAATCTACCGTGGAATGCAATGGCAACCTACTGCGGGATAATCTTCTGCCCAGTCAGTCATGTCTCTTTCGAGATATGATCGCCTACAGCGTGTATCACGTATGGTACTAAACTGACTGAAAAATCCAAAGCAAGAAGGAAGGACTAACTATAACTATTTGCTATTGTACCTAGAATTTAAGCGCAGTTCTAGACTTACGACAATGTCGCATCAATTTACAGTTGAGTGAGGTATATAATAACCGTAAGTCCTATGCTAACAGTTTCTTTTCTCGCACTTCTTTCTTGCGGAACTTTCTTCCAACTCCATGCATTACATCCATTTTTAATCTGCAAAATTTTAAATGTAATGTTAATCGCTATCTACTATCCTGATTACTCTTTCCTCATCGCGTTCATTTTCAATGTTTCTGTTCCTAATTCTTCCACACACCGTAACCGCTTGTGTCTTAGTGGCTTTATTGCCTTGTATGTGATTATGGCGATTAAAAAAAATTGTAAGACGGAATAATCCCAACTTTTCAGCAAGATAAACCTATTAGTAATGTTAATATCAATCAGGTACAGAAGTTTTACCAAAAAAAATCAGTATATGTTGGTGGAATGCGTGACACGTATTTCAAAGGCTGATAAAAATATGCTCTTCAAACACTAAGCAATGTATAAATTGATACATTCAGAAAAAAAAGGAATCCGTGATATCTGATAAATATGTAAGTTAATGTCTGATATCTCCTTCAGAGATGAAGAAGAGACTTGAAACAGAATAGAAGTGGTTTTAACAGCAAATTCTCAGAATACCATAAACGGAACATAAATGAGGATTTTTTTAGAAACTACAAAGAATGTCGACCGATATGCATAGTGGTCTTCTTGAACAATTACCCAAGATACGAGGTAGGTGTTTGTTTTTTTATTGTATCATTTAGGATATTATACGGTTACATATAAACTTGCGTTGATTGTCTATTCAGTTATAATACTGAACCAAAAAAAGAAAAAAAATGAACAAAACATCAGACAATGCAATTTGAAAGAACCCAGTATTAAATGCATGTAAAAAAACCTATAGGATTAAATATTAAATGTATAAAAACAGAAACACCCAAGGAACTCAGTATTAAATGTATGAGAACATAAAAAAACTAAATGAATGAGTATAAAATGTATGAAAAAAAAAATTAAATGACTACGTATTAAATGTATGAAAATAAAAAAAACCTAAAGAACTAAATGTATGAAAACTAAAGGACTAAATGTATGAAAACAGAAAAAATAAACGAATAAGTATAAAATTTATAAAACTGAAAAAACTAAAGGACTAAGTATAAAATGTATAAAAACAGAACAAAACTAAAAGAATAAGTATAAAATGTATGAAAAAACTAAAGACATAAGTTTAAAATGTATGAAAATAGAAAAACTAAAAGAATAAGTATAAAATGGATGAAAATAGAAAAACTAAAGAAATAAGTATAAAATGTATGAAAAAACTAAAGGTCTAAGTATAAAATGTATGAAAACAGAAAAAACTAAAAGAATAAGTATAAAATGTATGAAAAAACTAAAGAAATTAGTATAAAATGTATGAAAATAGAAAAACTAAAACAATAAGTATAAAATGTATGAAACAACTAAAGAAATTAGTATAAAATTTATGAAAATAGAAAAACTAAAGAAATAAGTATAAAATGTATGAAAAAACTAAAGGACTAAGTATAAAATGTATAAAAACAGAAAAAACTAAAAGAATAAGTATAAAATGTATGAAAAAACTAAAGAAATAAGTTTAAAATGTATAAAAATAGAAAATCTAAAAGAATAAATATAAAATGTATGAAAAAAAACTAAAGAAAAAAGTTTAAAATGTATGAAAATAGAAAAACTAAAAGAATAAGTATAAAATGGATGAAAATAAAAAAACTAAAGAAATAAGTATAAAATGTATGAAAAAACTAAAGGACTAAGTATAAAATGTGTAAAAACAGAAAAAACTAAAAGAATAGGTATAAAATGTATGAAAAAACTAAAGAAATAAGTTTAAAATGTATAAAAATAGAAAATCTAAAAGAATAAATATAAAATGTATGAAAACATAAAAAACTAATGGACTAAGTATTAAATGTATGAAAAGCAGCGTGAGACATATTTGATGTACTTGAGTAAATGAAGCATGGTGTAGCTGAGTTTGGGTGAGATACCAAATGGAAAAATATTAAGAGCGACAAGTGACGGAGACGAGTGGACGTCCACGGCAGACTAGGTTCTGAAAAGAAATGATACATGAAGAAGATAAGTTAATTTTACTTTTTGTCTTTTAGTCCTTCTCCAACAGGTCATACGATTGTTTTCTAATAAATATATTACATCTTCTTTCTCTCTGGCTTTCTTCTGTTTTTCTTTCTTTTCCCTTTTATATTTTCTTCAACGATATTTCTCTATGTTTTTCTCGTTTGATTTCCTTCGATCTTTCTTCTCGTCTTATCATTCGTTTTATTCTCTTCTCGATATCTCTGGGTTGCTTTTATATTTTTACTTTCCTTTTCTGTCTTTTGGATTGCATGTTTTATTTTTCACTACTCCTTTTAAATTGTCTTTGCTTCTTTGATCTGAATGAACTCAATAAAAAATAATATATTTTCTTCTTTCTTTCTTTTTTCTTTCTTTCTTCCTTTCTTTCTTTCTTTCTTTCTTTCATAACTAGCAGTATAGCCCGGCGTTGCTCGAGTGTAATTAAAGCACTATTGTAACAACTGCAACCTTGACACTTCTGAATATCGTTTCTTTTTTGTCTATGAGGGTATCAAATTTGATTAAAATCGGACCACTCCTTCTATAACCCTATTTTTTCGATTATCGATTTTCGATATTTATGGGGTACCTCCACACAAAATCTAGCTAAGAACACTCGCAGACGCTTACAGTATAACTGTGTAAATTTTCAAGAAAATCGGTTCAGCCGTTTCGGAGTCTATAGGTAACGGACACACACACAGACACACACACACAGAGATTAAGTTCGATTTATAAATAAGTTTAGATTTGTTTATTTCGTCTGCATAATCAAAATCTATAATTTCTTTTATTCTTTCATTTTTTTCTATTTTTTTCTTTGGCCTACATGATCGTTCCATAAATCTTCCTATTTTTGGTTTGCATAATGAACAAACAACTGTTTCTTTCTTTCTTTTTTTATCTTTCATTCTTTTTGTCTTTCTTCGGATTCTATGACACAAATGCACACGTCTTTCCGTATTTGTCTTTATTACTTTCTTTGATTTACATGATCCCAATTAACTGTTCTTTCTTTCTTTCTTTCTGTCTGTCTTTCTGTCTTTCTTTCTTTCTTTCTTTCTTTCTGTCTGTCTGTTTGTCTTTCTTTCTTTCTTTCTTTTTTTCTGTTATTTCTTTCTTTCTGTTATTTCTTTCTGGTCTGCATGCTCGAAGTCAACTCTTTCTTTCTATCTTTCTTTCACTCATTCTTTCGTTTTGTCTTTATTTATTTTTATTCCTTTGGTTTGAACATTTGTTTCATTCTTTCTTTCTTTCTTTCTTTCTTTCTTTCACTCCTTCTTTTGTTTTTTCTTTATTTATTTTTATTCCTTTGGTTTGAACATTTGTTTCATTCTTTTTTTCTTTCTTTCTTTCTTTCTTTCTTTCACTCCTTCTTTCGTTTTTTCTTTATTTATTTTTATTCCTTTGGTTTGAACATTTGTTTGTTTGTTTGTTTGTTTCTTTCTTTCTTTTTTTCTTTCTTTCTTTCTTTTTTCTTAAATGATCCCAACTAACTGTTTCTATCTTTCTTTCTTTGGTTTAGATGAATTTTTTTTTCTTTCTTTGTTTGAAATTATCCCAATTTACTGTTTCTTTTTTTTTTCCTTCCTTTTTTCTTTAGTTTATATTATACAAATGAACACTTCTACCTTCTTTCTTTCTGTCTTTTTTCTTTGGTTTAGAATTATACAAATCAACGTTTCTTGATTCGTTCTTTCCTCTACATGAGCCCAATCAGCTCTTTCTTTCTGTCTGTCTTACTTTCTTTCTTTCTTTCTTTCTTTCTTTCTTTCTTTCTATTCTCTTCAACGATATTTTTTGTCTATGCATTCCTTGCTTTACTTCTTTCACTCTTTCTACCCGTTTTATCATTCGTTTACTTTTTTCGAACTGTTTTTCATTTGTCTAGTTTTTCCTTCTTTCTTTTCGATTGTATGATTTATGTTTCTCTTTTTTCTTTTAATCTTACTTTCTTTTTTTCCTTTCCACTTTACCTCACCTCCTTTTTCATTTTTATTTTTTATTTTCTTAACACACCTTCTATCCACTCTCATTAAATCGCTTTCCTTTTGCATCTCTTTCCTTTCCCCGCCAATCAACACTCCCGTTTCTATGAAGCCTTCGACTCTACACCTCTGCCCAAAACCTAAACAAATACATATGTTTCGTTCTTTTTATTATCAGTCGTAATGTTTGTCTTCCTTGAGCGCAAATAGACAAATATTTATACAACGATATATGAGTGCCGTGGAATACAGATTCAACGCCATTTGGGAAGCGGAATAATTGCGGGATTTCAGACGACACGAACAGGCTCCACTTGCCAGCCATTTATTTTTGTCAGAACTCCCTTCTTGAATAAAACACCCATTTATTCTTTATGCATTTGTTTCTTTTTTTATTTCTTGTTTATGGTTCGGTTTTTCTTGCTTTCTTACTTATAACATGTTTGTTTTATTTATATTTGTTTTTCTGAATATCTCGGTATCTTCGCCCACATCTTGTTCGTTGTGTCTTTGACGAAAGCGCTAGGAAATCTAATGTTTTACTACCTAATCTCAGATAAAAAGAAATAGCGGGTTCGATCATTATTGACATCCTTCATGACTATGTCGATCATGGCTCTCCACAATTACATGTGCTTCTTAGCTATTAATAGATATTGTATTGTTTCTGTCTCTCCCAAAGAACCAAAAAAAGAATGAAAGAATCAAAGGAACAAACAAAGAAAAAAATAAACGATTAATAGCGTTCAATGCAGACAAAAAAAGGACGAAAGGAAGAGTTTTTTGAAATCATAGAAACCAAAGCAAACAATGATTTCCTTCGATCTTTCTTCTCGTCTTATCATTCGTTTTATTCTCTTCTCGATATCTCTGGGTTGCTTTTATATTTTTACTTTTCTTTTCTGTCTTTTGGATTGCATGTTTTATTTTTCTCTACTCCTTTTAAATTTTCTTTGCTTCTTTTATCTGAATGAACTCAATAAAAAATAATATATTTTCTTCTTTCTTTCTTTTTTCTTTCTTTCTTTCTTTCTTTCTTTCTGTCTTTCTTTCTTTCTTTCTTTCTTTCTTTCATAACTAGCAGTATAGCCCGGCGTTGCTCGGGTGTAATTAAAGCACTATTGTAACAACTGCAACCTTGACACTTCTGAATATCGTTTCTTTTTTGTCTATGAGGGTATCAAATTTACTGTTTGTTTCTTTTTTCCTTCCTTTTTTTCTTTAGTTTATATTATACAAAGGAACACTTCTACCTTCTTTCTTTCTGTCTTTTTTCTTTGGTTTAGAATGATACAAATCAACGTTTCTTATTTCGTTCTTTCCTCTACATGATCCCAATCAGCTCTTTCTTTCTTTCTTTCTTTCTTTATTTATTTATTTATAAATAAATAAATAAAGAACCTTTCTCATTCAGTAAAGCTCAGCCATGTATGTTATGCTTTCGTTTCTTCTGTCCTAATCTGTCCTGGGAGTATCAAATTTTCTAATCCCGCTTTCCTCATTAAGTGCCCTAGAAATGTCTAATTATAACAATGCTGTAACAAACAAAAAACTAACTTCCAGGTATTTAGTTTTATTTTAATCATCTGATAGACTCATTTCTCCATTCCATCAACATGGATAAGAGTGCCTCGGGCTAGCATTCCTGGCTGAAATAAAGAAAAAATATATTGAATCCATAGTTATATTATAGTTATATCATAGTTATATTGAATCCATAGTTATATTGAATCCATTAGCTACTAGAGAAAGCTGTTTCACTGTGTTGTGCTAGAGAATCTTCCTCTCTGGAATCTAGCCTACATATCTATAAGTCAACCATTCGTCTATGCTTAGAATACTGTTGCCATATATGGTCCTGTGCTCCTGCTATATATTTAGATACTATTGTTAAAACAGAGAGAAGAATCAGCAATATAATTAGTCCTGACCTGGCATCTCGGCTTTAATCGCTTTCCTACTGCTGCAAAGTTACTTTTCTCTGCCTTTTCTATAAATATTTTCATGGTAATTGTTTAGATGAGCTCTTTGCTAAGGTTGTTAGGCGTTATGATACGAAGTATTAGCTTGGCGATAAAATTTTATTATTTTACAGATAAAGTGGCAAGGTCAAACCGTAAAGGCTATGTTGTGAGTTTCCTCTTTCGCACTTCTCGTTTGTCGAACACTCTTCCGTATTCGGTCAACTTTGATTTTAAAACTTTTAAATGCAATGTCAGTCGTTGTCTTTGTGGTCATTCTTCTATTGTTATCGCTTTAGTCATGTTTCTTTCCCACTCAGTAACCCTTTGGGTTTTAGTGGAATGAGTTTATTTCTAGTAAACCCTTGTATCGTGCTTGGGGTGAATTCTATAAAAAACAATATTTTAAAGATTTTTAAACAAATCGATTTCTTTTCCCTTTCCGAGATTTTATTTGTCTTGCTTTCTTTTTCATTTATTCTTTTTTTCTTATTTTTTCTTTGTTTTTTTTTAATTTCATTTTATTCCTTTTTTTTAATTGATTTTCTTTTTCAGATTTTAAAGAATTCTTTTTTAGTTAATTTTATTTCTTAACTAGTAGTACAGCCCGGTGTTGCTTGGGTGTAATGAAAGCTTTAAAACTAATCCAAGGTCCTGAAGCTCAGACACTTTGAACGTTGGCACGAAAGACTAAAAAGCAATAGTTGTTTCCAGTTAAAGCGAAGCTGTAGGTATCGATTTCCGATATTGAGGAAAATGAGTCGTCTGAGAAGATCTACTAATGTTTAAGTCTAAAAACTATAATTTTACCAAGTTAGAGCAAATTCTGCAGCAAGAACCACGATAAAAGGGCTAAAATTCTGATCTTGATCAGACCTGATTGGGTATCGGTGTATCGAGTTCCAATATCGGAGAGAAATGGGAAAAAATAAGTCGCCCATGACCTGACCAGAAGCGTAAAAAATAGTTGTGTGTAGTTTGGTGAGAATCGGATAAAAATTGTGGA
The DNA here is from genome assembly GCA_037127315.1 of Ascarosepion bandense. Lineage (NCBI taxonomy): Eukaryota > Metazoa > Mollusca > Cephalopoda > Sepiida > Sepiidae > Ascarosepion > Ascarosepion bandense. Next base: position 76,049 of record JBBBDQ010000399.1, read on the forward strand.
TTTGTATAAAGGACATACAGACAGATAAACGGGCACACATACAAACATCTTGCCTTTTTTATATATATATATATATATATATATATATATATATTATCGATTTCCTGAACTATTGTAAAAACTGCAACCTTGAAACTTCTGAATATAGTTTCTTATGTCTTTGTCTATGAGTGTATAAAATTAGATTAAAATCAAACCACAATTTTTCGATTATCGATTTTCTGTATTTATCGGGGGTTCCTCGACACAAAACTTTGCTAAGAACACTTGCAGACGCTTATATTACAATTATGTAAATTTTCAAGAAAATCGGTTCAGCCGTTTCGGAGTCTATAGGTAACGGACGCACACACACAGACAAACACACACACACACATACACACGCACAGAGACAAAGTTACAATTATAAATAAGTTTAGATTCTTTATTTCTTAATTCATTTTTCTATTTACTTTTTTCTCTAGACAGATTCCTTTATATTTTATTTTGATTCTTTTCTGCAGAATATTTTTCTTCTTGTCATTTTTGCTTAATCGTTTCTTGTTTTTCTCATTTTTTAAATTTAAAAAATTTTTTTTTTGCTTTTTTTCTCATAATCTTGCTTCCTTTCTTTTGAATTTTTTTCATATATTTCCATTTTCATATTTTATATTATTACACTTTCATTTTTCGGTTTTCATTTGTCAGTGGATTTTATTATTTTTATTTTGTCATTTTAATATAAAAATTCATATTGTAAATACTGTAAATATAATGTAAATATATTGTAAATATATTGTAAATAAATTGTAAATCAATATATAAAATATTTTATATTATTACATGTTCCTTTTTCGGTTTTCATTTGTTAATGGATTTTATTATTTTTATTTTTGCCATTTTAATATAAATATTTATATTGTAAATATATTGTAAATATATTGTAAATATATTGTAAATATAAATATTTAATAATTATATTATTAAACAAAAGAACAAAAGGTATATCAAAATTAACAAATTAATAATAGGTATATCAAAATTAAAAGGAATATCAAAAATGAACAAAAGGTATATCAAAATTCTTTTTAACAAAAGAATATTTAAATATAAATATAATGTAAATATATTGTAAATCAATATATAAAATATTTTATATTATTACACTTTCCTTTTTCAGTTTTCATTTGTTAGTAGATTTTATGATTTTTATTTTTGCCATTTTCATCATTTTGTTTGTTTTGGTTTCTATCATTTCAAAAAACTCTTCCTTTCGTCCTTTTTTTGTCTGCATGATCTCTATTAATCGTTTATTTTTTTCTTTGTCTGTTCCTTTGATTCTTTCATTCTTTCTTTGGTTTAAATGTTGCTAAACCACTCTTTCTTATTTTCTTTCTTTAGTTTGCTTGATCTCAATAAACTCATTCTTTCTTTCACCTTTTCTTTGGTTTGCAAAAACTCAACAGTTTATTTCTTTCTTTTTGTCTTTCTTTAATCTGCATGACCCCAAAAGAATCTTTCTTTTTTTCTTTGATTTGTAAACTTTCCTTAATTTCTTTTTTTCTTTGTTTTTTTTTATGATCTCAATAAAGTTTTTCTGTTTTTCTTCTTCTTGTTTTTGCTTTGATTGATATAAATAAATCTTTCACTCTTTCTTCTTTTGGTTTGTATGATCTCAATAAACACTTTCGTTCTTTCATTCTTTCTTTGATCTACATTAAATCAATTAACTGTATATTTTTTGATTGTTTTTTTGTTTGTTTGTTTATTTCTTTGACTTGCATGTTTTTTTGTTTTTTTTTTATCTTCCTTTGATATCAATAAAAAATTTCTTGTTTTCTTTGGGTTTTTTCTTTGGTAAAAAGTAACTCTTTCTTTCTTTCTTTCTTTCTTTCTTTCTTTCTTTCTTTCTTTCTTTCTTCCTGAGTTCTGTCTGCATGAACACAACTGTTTAACTTTTTTCAGTTTCTTTGTTTGATGTTTCTTTCTTTGATCAGCATGATCCCAAAACATTCTTTCTTTTTTCTTTCTTTATTTCTTTCTTTTTATGATCTCAATATTTTTTCTTTTTTTTTCTTTATCCTGTCTGTGATCCACGTAAATCCAATTAACTGTCCCTTTTACTTTGTTTTATTCTTTGTTTCTTTTTTTCGTCTGCATGATTCCAAACTACTCTTTCTTTCTCTCTTTGGTTGGTTGGCATGATATTAATAAACTCTTTTTCCTTTCTTTTTTTGGTTAGCATGATCCCAATTAGTTTTTTTTCCTTTTTAACTGCCTTTGGTCTTCATGAACTCAGTTAACCGTCTTTTTTTCTTTTCTCTGTTTCTTTGTTTGTTTGTTTCTTTCTTTGGTCTGAATGAGCTCAAAAAACTCTTTCTTTTTTCCTTTCAAATTTTTCGTGATCTACAAGAACTCAATCATCTTATACTTTCCTTCTTTTTTCAGCATGACCCAAATTAAATCTGTGTTTTTTATTTGTTTATTTGCTTCTTTCTTTCTTTCTTTGATCTGCATGATCCAATTAATCAGTTTCTTTCTGCCTTTCATTCTCTATTTTGGTTTGATGAACTTAATCACCCCTTTCTTTCTTTCTTTCTTTCTTTGGTCTGCATAATCCAATTAATCAATTTCTTTCTTTCTTTCATTCTCTATTTCGGTTTGATGGACTTTCTTTCTTTCTTTCTTTCTTTAGATGATTCCAGTTAACGCCTTCTTTCATTGGTCTGCATGACACCAAGTAACATGTTCTTAATTTCTTCCTTTCTTTCACTTTTATTTATTTTTTTTTCCTTTCTCGAGCTTGCTTCCATAATTACAATTTTTTCACATACGAGCTTTTCTTTTGCTTCAATTTTCTTGTCTTATCTGAAATGTTCTCTCTCCCTCTCCTTTTTCTCTCTAGTTGTGTTTCCTCTTTATTCGCCAATATTCCAGCCCTCTGCATCTCTTGCCAATTTGCCGCTGTAGCTCATCACGTATTCTTATCTCCCAAAATGCTCCCAGTGTGAGGCAGACGGTAGCACGTCACCGAGCTACAAGTTTTCACCTCAGCTCAGAAACATCTTTTGGCTGAAGAACTATATTTACACCCACTGCACCCACTAGAATATCTAGCCGTGGCCTGCACTCGTCTACCTGCTCAGAATATGGCGTTCTTTTTCTGATAAAAGTAAAGAAAATTATTACCCAGCATTCTTCACTTCGAATAACGGCCAGACAAGGATGTAAGCGGTCATATCAGTCAATGTAAAAAATAGACTAACTTCTTCTATGTACCGCTTTTTCAGGACGTTGGTGATCATGCTCCTCCCCGTCTTCCTATCTTTTGTAGCTCTTAACACGCGTTCTCTTGTTAACCCTCCCATACCCGGCTCTGCCATCCATTTTATCAAGCCTAATAAGTAAGTTATTCGTCGCTTTCTTCTGTCTCAAATTCACCCATCTGACCTATTAGCCAGATTCTCCAAGTCCATCTTCCTCATTGCATGTCCCAGGACCTTCAGCTGTCTTTTCTTGATGTTAAGTATTAATTCCCTTTTTGTTTTCATCCTCTTCAAAATCTCATCGTGGCTCACATATTCGGTTAATGGAATCCTCAGCATCCTTCTCTGGAACCACATTTCGGTTGCTTCGGGTGTTTCCTTCATTATTGATTGGGTTGCCAAACATTTATTGCCATAGTGAAGAACATATATCACAAAACAATCCAACACTCTCTTCTTTGTTTCCAGTGAAATCTTTCTGTCTGTCAATACTCTACTCACCTTCTAGAATGCATCCTTGGCCATATCAATTCATCTACTGATCTCGGTCTTTGCACTTTTCTGTTAGAACAGTTCCCAGGTATTTCAATTTCTGTACCTGCTTGATTATAGTATCTCCAGCCTATAGTTGGCATTTTGGAGTCCCATTTTTACCATGCATTCAGTTTTCTTGTGGTTTATATGTAGCCCTTTATTCCGCTTTCTTCATAAGAGGTCTTGTAGTTTCCTTTCTGTGTCAGCACTGTTAGACTATAACTAGGGCTATTATCACAGTGTGGAATATTTCATAACAAATTTGATGGAAGAAAAAAGGAAATAGAATCTAAATCGGCTGGAATATATACAAAAAAAAACATATAAAAAATATCTTTAAATTTAAAAATCTCCGTAGTCTCTAGCTCGTGAACATGTGTAGCTGCATCAACGTACACATGAAGTTAGTCCAATCAACAACTAAAAGAAACGAGTTACACTATTATTTCCAAATTGTCACTGGCAATAGATGCGAGGCTACACGGCTGTATCAGATCGCTTTTGTGAACCGAAAGGTGTCGAATCATCCAGCCGTATGTTAGTATTTTTTCAGATTAAATAAATTGCAAACATTTTGTCTGTTTATTTTTCATAAAATCCTTTCATACTTACAGATAATCGTTCATGTAGTATAATTCAAAGATGTAAGAAATGAACTGTAACTTTGACAGATTTTTTATTAGCCATTTTTCCATGTTGTCAAGTACTTTCAATCTCTTTTGTTCAATTTACAGAAACATCGACGACACCCTTGTCGATGACGAGGGGGTCATCGATGTCCTATGTTCGACATAGAGCGATTCGGTTTGAATTAGATATGACATGAGTGCTGTTTCAACATGAATGCACACTCTATGTCAATATGACTATTCATTTTCAAAATCATTGTACATACAATATATCCTCTCAAAATTTCTCTGTTTGATACTTACTTCCGATCCAGCTTTTTCCAAGATATATATATATATATATATATATATATATATATATATATATATATATATAAAGGAAAATGAAACAATTTCATGTAATGTTCTTGTGATTTCGTTATTCACTGTGGATAAAAAATGGTCCAGTGTCTATGGGTCTATAATATGGCTGGAAAATGGCCATTGGAGATGATGAAAGCGCTTAGAAGGTCGAAAATTATGAAACATTTTTACATTCCTTATCTCCAGCAAAAATTATAGATTTAAGAATAATGGAAAAATGAAATCAACAATTAATAAAATCTTCTTTGTCGGTCGTTTTTAACGAGACATGTTTAAATGACAGATTACTGACCACACACACACACACACACACACACACACATATATATATGTATATATATATATATATATATATATATATATATTCAAGTTTTCTTTTCTTACTCTTCTCGCCTGTGGAGCTTTCTTCAAGCTACTTATTTTCCAGTCAAATTTCATCTTCGATAATTAAAATCATCAATCGTCATATTCTGTCATTTTAATATCTGTTCTTTGTTATTAGATTTACCCCAAGAAAGGCAATAAAGCCACTAAAACACGAGTGGTTACTAGGTTTAAAAGCGTTAGAAAACAGACGTATTACTAAGCACAGAGAGCGATAGAAGAGTGATTAGGGAGACAGCAAGTAACAGTTGCCATTTCATGTAAACTTTTGAAGATCAACGTTAACTACAAGCATGGAATCGGGATAATGTTTTACCAGAAAGAATTACATCCTTACAATGACCATGAAAGTATTAACAGAAAAGGCATATGGAGGCAAGTTTATGGCTGCGGGAAAACTGACGGAAGCTTAGATGCTAGATGAGGACCAATAATATTAGTGATTCTTCTTTGGATTCTATCAAGAATCACTCAATGTACACTAGAAGGATAGGATCATATGTATTCTATTAATGGACGAATGGTAGACATAGATATGCAAAACGGGTTCTGGAAAGATTTTTTCTCATATTCTTTAATACAAAGTAACCTGTGTTAATGGCATTATTGTCTTACTTGTGGTGAACTGATTTTTTGCCAATTAAAATTCGAACGCATATCGTTATTTTCCTAGTCTTTATTTTACTGCGTGCGGATAAATACCATTTTCTAAATAACATTACAAACACTTGCCTTGAAAAATTTCCCCAAGAAAAGCAACGCATCTGAATGAAAGTTTATCCTTTCGTTAATTTTCAATAACTTGAAGCAGCTGAAATGTGGTTCTACAGAAGGATGCTTCGGATAACATGGACTAAGCATGTGAAAATTGACGAGGATTTGGAAAGGATGGAGACGAAAAGGAAATTAATACTGTGCACCAGAAAGAGACAACTAGAGTTCCTGGGACATGCAATGAAGAATGAGGTCTTGGAGAAGTTGTTACTAACAGGCCAGATAGAGGGAAAAAGATACAGGGGAAAGCAACGGATAACATATTTGAAGGACCTGATCAGGTGGATGACAGAACAAGGGTTGCATGGTGCAACAGAAGAAAGCGTGCTAAGAGCCACCAGGAACAGGGAGATGTGGAAAGCCATGATCGGCTACGTCCTGAAAGGACATGGCACATAAAAGACGAAGAAGAATGTGTATGAAAATATGGATTTAAGATTAAAATTTTAGAAGATAATGAAGTCATTATTTAACATACAATAAAATAATTTATACTGCTTTTTGAAAAGCTCTAACAAATGACAAAAAATTAACTATAGTAGAAAAAAGTAAAGTTTGTAAATATAACTTTAGGTAATCACAAGTAGTAAGTAAGAATAAGACAATCTTCATGTTACTGATGCAAAGACAAATACTAATACAAGAATAATGTGAAAAGGTAGAAGAAATACTAATAAACAATACATATATAACATAAATAAATGTAATAATCATAATATTATTACATATTACATTAGGTAATCACAAGTTATAAGTAAGAATAAGACAATCTTCATGTTACTGATGCACAAACAAATACTAATACTAAAATAATGTGAAAAGGTGAAGAAATACTAATAAACAATACATATATAACATAAATAAATGTAATAATCATAATATTATTACATATTACATTAGGCAATCACAAGTTATAAGTAAGAATAAGACAATCTTCATGTTACTGATGCACAAACAAATACTAATACTAAAATAATGTGAAAAGGTGAAGAAATACTAATAAACAATACATATATAACATAAATAAATGTAATAATCATAATATATATAATAAATGAAATAAAATAAATTTACAACTACATTTTTCATTGTCCAAATTATTGAAAAAAAAAACATAATGATTATAGTTTAAATAAAACTTTAAACATAAATGAAAATAAAAATCATTCTAAACTGAAATCAGTAACTTAGACAATAGAAAATGTAATTGTAGCAACCCTATAGAGTGTCTTGACGTGGTGTTATGGTTAGCAAGCTCGTCTCGCTAGAATCATTATATATGTGTGAGATCCTCACTGGGTTCCCGCTACTTTTAGCCGTGTGATACGTATAAGCTACGCTTAGAAAATCACCTTCCTCCAGGTTTGGGGGTTGGTCGCAGAGCAAACAACCCTGCCCAATAAAAACACTTTCTTACTGACGGAAAAATGTTTATTTATGTATAGAGTGTCCATTAGAAAATAAATGCCTTCCTATATCAATTGTTTATCAATGTACTATTTCTTCAACTGAAACCCTAGTAATACAAAGAATTTTGTTGGTAGTACTAAAAATTCGTTTTAACGAAGAGTTATCGACACACTTCTTTTACTAATAATAAGTATCGTATTCAAACATTCCTATCGAAATATCTTTGGCATTTAAAAAAAACCAATAGAACCCCACAATAAAATGGAAAATTTAAAAAAAATAGAATATGTAAGTCTTTAAACAACCCAGGCTCGGAAAGTCTACATGAAAAACTATACATTCATACCTTTCTTGAAAATAAGGTTTTGTTAAATAAACTTAATGTAATTAGTGTCGAATTAATGTAAACATTGCAAATTGTTCACTTCAGAAAATGGTTAATAAGTCTTCATTAAAAGAATATCGATTAACTTACATATATCCGGTATTTTGTTTTGTATTTTGATATAATATTAATTTAAATAGATATTAAAATTTGTACAACTTGAAAAAACATGAAGAATTGATGAAAAATGCATTCTTAACCAAATAAAAGTAGTTTAACGATATCAAAAATCCTTTTAATTCAGGTTAAAAATAAAAACTGTTTTCTTTCTTTATGTTTTGTTTTTAAAATATCTGAGATGCATAGGAAATTTAAGTGAATTACCTTTGTAGCTGATAATGTACATATCTTAACGGATGAAGCTGTCTAGACTCTAGCCGAATAACATGACATTTTCCCGTTTGCACTGAAAAAACACACAAAAACAAAAGAAAAACACGCCAGTTGCCGAGAGTGTTTAAATTCATTATTGAATGAACGATGAGTAAATAGCGGTGAGAAGTACTGTTTATACAGTCTACCATTTTTCGATAGTGCTCAATCGGCGTGAGAGAGCGTAAATATATATAAAACGTTACTCTTTTTTAGAACTTATAAAAACTTAATTTATAATGTTTGCACATATACATGCACATGTTCCGGAGGTTGTAATAGCCGGGTTTTTTTTAATTATAATTTAAAACAAATCGATGTTTCTACTGTGCATAAAATTTTATGTGTCATGCTTCTCAAATAGCTTGTGACTGTTCAAAGCCGGAAATGTGAGAAGGCGGAAAACAGGCACCTCATAAACAGCTGTTCGGTTTGATGGAACTAGACACCCCCAGAAAGACAGTCTATCTAATGGAAGAAAAACCTTTATTCTCAACCTCCGCTGCCTTGTGTTCATATACAATCACGACAAAGGCCGTGGAAGTAAATCAATTCAGAAAACCTGGAGTGAAGCCCCGAAAGTTCTGTGAACACAAACAAATTTCCGGCAACTCTTGCCGCCGAACCATTCCAAAATATAATGGCCGATATTTTTTTTTGATCATGTTAATACGGCCCACATAAACACAAACTCCACCACCTAACACTGTGCCCTAGAAATGTCACTCCCGTTTCACTATCAAAAGATTGAATTGTGGTGAACGCTATCTTTTTCTTGCGAAAATATACAGGATGCAATGGGTAAATTGTCACCATTCTCTATCTTTAATTTCGCGCATGCGGTTTGTTTGTTTTGAATTTGTTGACTGCGCAGTATAGTAGGATCAGTTGGGCACCGTCTGTGAGAAAAAGTGTAACACGATTTACTCAGCCGGAAATCTGAAACGGCATTCACTCTGGAAACTATAATGTGAATATTTCAGAGTGTACTCAGATTGACACGAAAACACTTGTATTGGAGCTTCCAGCACGAATGCAAAGCGGTCTAGTATGCAGTTTCTAGAATTCTGGTGGAATAAATTGCGTCGTGGTGCTCATTTTTTAACAGACGATTCCCAATCAAACAGACCGTTCCAGAATGTGCAGTCGACAAAATCACAAATAAACAACGCGCAATCGAGAACTTAAAAATCAAAACTACATTCGAAAAGAAAACATAACTTTATAGATTTAGATTAGAATTTAGCAATAATAAGTTTCCATTCTTTGGTATTTTAGAAGAGTACGATAATTATACATATACTACTTTTCTGTGTATATATGCACAACTGGCCATAATTAGTAGGCCACATAAATATTTTAAAAAATGATGTATTTCATACTATTTTTTCAGTATTTATTGGCCAAGTGAATAATTCTAAATCAAAATAGAATGTTTTTTTTAATACTGCACAATAACCTGAGCATCAAATGAATCTATAAAGTTTTAATAATTACCCATATTACAGTTTGAACAATTAAAGAATGAAGACAATTTTGGGTGATTCCGACGAGTTCCAATCTTTGTAAAATTTTGCAATGTAATAATAACAAAAGAACCATTCTATTTTTATTTATCCACTTGGCAATAAATACTAAAAATAGTATGAAATACATCATTTCTTTTATAAAACTGGATGGCCTAATAATTATGGCCGGTAGTATCCCATAGCTCAGAGGCAGAATCGCTGACTGATGCCAATTCGGTCGTATTTTAATCTTGGGTTAAAAGCAATCGGATGTCTAAACGTTCTGATGAGCTGTAGTACAGCGAAACAGATCTGTCTGCGGATGACTATTTACGGTCTCACACCCTGATTGAGCACTCTCGAAGAATGGTAGATTTTGAAAAACACTAGATTTTTTTAATCATTTCACTCCAAGCCAGGCATTCCACTGCCACTGTTGCGCATGGGGTTATATAGAGGAAGGTAAAGAGAAAGAGTGGTTAGATATAGGAAATGTCAGAAGGAGGGTGATAGATGGGTAAGGAAACCGAGGCTTGGGGGTTGGGTAGATGGGAAGAGTGTTTGAAAGAATGGATGCGAGTTAGTGTGTTAGGAGGTGTCTCTTGACCTTATTCTAGCATCTACGCATCGTTCATTCAGTAATGAATTAGAACACTCTTACTACTGGCGTATGAATGCCTGATATATCACATGCTAAAAGTGTGGCTCCTTCTACCGAGAGCCCACAGATTTACGCCAATTCAGTCGGATTTTAATCCTGCGTTAAAAGCAATCGGATGTCTAACCGTACTGATGCTGTGTGATACAGCGAAACAGATCTGTCTGTGGATGACTATATATATATATATATATATATATATATATATATATATATATATACCCAAGTGAATAAAGAAAGAAAAAAGTTTTAAAAACGTTCAAAACATTGATTTAAAACAGTGTTCAATATAGAAATAGAGCTATGAATATTTATTATACTATATATTTTATAACATGTACATTTTGTTTCGACATTATGTAGTTGATAATGATGGGAATCATTATTAACTAACTGATGAGACATCGTTTTTCGATGTAAAATTTTGTAGTAAATTATAATTTGTACATGTTTTAAACTATAAATTATAATAAATATACACAAACATAACACATATAAGGCACACACACAAACGCGCGCACGCACGCACACACACACACACACACACACACACACATATATATATATATATATATATATATATATATATATATATAAACTTATTTACAAATGGAACTTTGTCTCTCTGTGTGTGTGTGTCTGTGTGTGTGTGTGTCCGTTACCTATAGACTCCGAAACGGCTGATCCGATTTTCTTGAAAATTTACTCAGTTGTACTATAAACGTCTGCGAGTGTTCTTAGATAGTTTTTTTGTTTCGAGGTACCCCCGATAAATATAGAAAATCGATAATCGAAAAAATCGGGTTATAGAAGGAGTGGTCTGATTTTAATCAAATTTGATACACACATAGACAAAGACATAAGAAATGATATTCACAAGTTTCAAGGTTGAAGTTCCTACAATAGTGCAGAAAATCGATAATATATATATATATATATATATATATATATATATATATATATAATGCAAGATGTTTGTGCGTGTGTCTGTTTATCTGCCTGTATGTCTATTTTTTTCAGCCTTTTTATTTTAGTTTTTGCTTCGGGTTTGGTTCTAAGTAGGTATAATTGTAGTTCTTAGTCTCAGCCATGATACCATTTACTCAGAGGACTTATTTAGTCTTCAAAATTCAATTTACGACGAAAAAAAACTTTTTTGATATCGATACGAGGAAATCAAAATTTGACTTACATCCATTCATTTTTCTTTCAGTATACGGTTTCGCTTTAACTAGAAACAACTATTGCTTTTTAGTCTTTCATGCCAGCATCCAAAGAATCTGAGCTCCAGGACCATGGATTAGTTTCAAAGCTTTCATTACACATTTCATTTCATTAGTATATATATATATATATATATATATATATATATATATATATGTGTGTGTGTGTGTGTGTGTGTGTGTGTGTGTATAATAAAAGTGACAATAAATTATTTGCATTAATCATATATATATATATATATATATATATATATATATATATAACTCACAGACACAAAAATCTCCTGTCGTGGTAATGGCGAACATTACTTTGTTAAAATACGCAATCATAAAAAGATATCTACTGAAATCGCAGAGAATCTTTAAAGCCGGTCACGAAGACTCAGTCAGTAGCACGATCTCGGTAACGTCTAATTAGTAAACATTGAATAACACAATAACGTAAAAGATTACTAGTCAACAATTGTTTTTTCATTATAAACTGTCAAATCACATTGTTTCTCTCGAAATTAAGCAATACTAAAACATATATAATAGTAATAATATTAATACGATTTATCGAAACCAGAAGCAATGTAATTACAGACAAAACAAATTCCCATCTTAGTAAAAAACAAAAACAAAATGCGCATTACATTAGTCGATCAGCATAAATATATCCAATTAATTATGTCTTCATAAATATGGCGTTCCTATTTATGAAGAAGACGGAAAATGCGACACAGATCCGAAGATGAATTGGCATAGCGAAGGAAGCATTCCAGAAGTTGAGTATAGTATTAAGAAACAAGACAATTTCGCTAGAAACAAGGAAGAGAGTACTAGATTTCTATGTAATGTCAGTTCTTCAATATGGCAGTGAATGCTGGACAATATCATCAAAGATGAAGGAAAAACTTGAAGCAATTGAAATGTGGTTCTACAGAAAGATGCTGCGAATATCATGGATCGAGCATGTGAGCAATGATGAGGTTTTGGAAATGATAGAAACGAAAAGGAAATTTATCCTGAGCATTAGGAAGAGACAGCTGAAGTTCCTGGGACATGCAATGAGGAAAGAGGGCTTGGAGAACTTGATACTAACAGGCCAGATAGAGGGAAAAAGAGACAGGGGAAAGAAGGATATCATATTTGAAGGGTTAATCAGGTGGATGATGGAACGAGGGTTGCATGGTGTAACAGTAGAAGGCATGATAAGAGCCATCAGAGATATGGAGACGTAGAAAGCCATGATCGCCTACGTCCTGAAAGAACAAGGCACATAGAAGAAAAAGAACAATTATGTCTTATAAAAATTTAAAAACAGGTTTCAGCAACACTATCCCTTCAGGAAAAATTCATATGTTGGATATCGGTTCGGAATGCGCAATCAGACAGCGGAGTTCAAATTCCAGTCGAGTTCGTTACATTACTTATGAATTCAAATACTGCAAAGAGAACTCATCAATAATTACGGCGGCTCAATCACCACTGACTTTTAAAAACGGCTGACCTTATATCTCTGTGACTATAGCCCCATAAAACCCCATACAAATTAGTATACAAATTTACCAACTTCAAGACTTAATATCAGTCAAGTGCCATACGTGATTTACGATTGGGCGATCATGTCTTGAAAGAGATATGACTGACTGGGCAGAAGATTCTTCCGCAGTAGTTTGTCATTACTTTCAGTGGTAAACAAATTGCCAGCCAAGGCAATATATATTACCCAATCTGTCCTGTTATTTAACACATAACTGGTAGGACGAGACCGATTAATACTTTTTCCAAGAGTATTTGCGTATAAGAGAATGCTAGAAATTTATCTGGAATTCGAACGCGGCTCCCCGATTTATCGTTCCGACCTGATATCCTTTGTACCCTAACGCACATCACTTAAGATACTCGTAGAAAAAACAAAATATACACATTTTTCGATAAATACTGGTAAATATTATGATGGAATTTCCTTCTATGAACAAATTTTCTATTTGTTTTTAATCATTTCACCCCAAGTAAAGTAGTTTACCGCCACTGTTGCGCAGGGGGTTACATTGGGAGAAAGTGATGAGAAAGAATGATAGGTTATAGGGGATGTCAGGTAGAGGTTAAAAGAAGAATGAGAATACTGGTGTGATGGCAGTGCAGTGGATGGAGAAAACAGCTTGAGAGAAAAGATGCGAGTCAGTTAAATAGGAGATGACTATTGACCTTACATTTAAATTCTTGGAGATTGTAGCTGTCGGGAAATCAAGTATGCAGAAGGGATTCCACAGGCGGGAAGTGAGAGCAAAGAAACTGTGGAGTAGAAGGTGCGATTACATTTGATTGGTTTCACTGTGAAATGGTGGAACCTAGCCGCTAACCTTAGTAGCTCGTGTAAATGCATGTATGTGGGGCACCAGCGAGATAAGTTTATAGAAGCAGAAGCCGTGAATGTATTTGTAGAAGAAACACATGGAAGCCACATCACGACGGCGAGAGA